>JAKLND010000039.1:0-32319 GCA_022813125.1 Septoriella neoarundinis
GAGGTTGGATGATTGAGCATGAGCTGACGACGAGCCTCATCAGGCGCCGTGGCTTTTCAGAGGGGGTGCTGTGGAGGGTCTGCAGTTGGGGGAGTGATGATGGGGTTGTTCGGACAGGAACTGTATCTGTTGAGAACGTCGGGTAGTAATTCACTTAATTATAACAGTATCTTGTTCTTCATGAAACCCTCGTCCGACGAGCAGGCGATCCTGGTAAAGTACAATGAATCCAAACTCACAACCAACGTCGTAAGCCCTGAATACATAACAAGCCCGCTCTCGAACGCCTCAAAAATACAGAAACATCGTTACCCCATGTCCATAATCGTTCTTTTCATCATCCCAAAAATCCGCAAACTATTCCAAACCCCCTCATCAGTTCAGCACCGGCTTCTTCGTCGCCTTGGGCCGACTAGCAGCGCTGATCGTCGTCTTCTGGCCCGGCGGCACAGGCTTCTTGCCCGTCGTCACGCCGCCCGACGCAGGTCTCGGCGGCGCAGGCTTCGGCGTGCCCGTGGGCCCTCGCCCGGCCGCGGGACCGACCTTGGGCTTGCTGGCCGCCGGCGGCGCCCTCGCGGCTCCTGTCACTCCTTTCGGGGCACCGGTGGCAGCAGGCAGAGGTTTCTTCGCACCCGTAGCGGGCGCTGGGAGGGCCTTCTGCGGTGTCTTCGTCGCTCCGACGGGCTTGGAGCCGGCGCTGCGGACTTGCTTGGTGGCTGCCGCGGAGGGCTTTGGTTGCGCGGACCCAGGCAGGACTTTGCGCGAAGCGTTCGTCACGTATGCCCCTGCTGCTCCCGCGTCTGGTAAGCCTTTCATGCCGTACGGCTTGCTGGCCTCGCTGGGTTCGCGTTTGGCCTTCTGCGAAGCGGAGGCGCCGACGTAGCCGTCGGCGGCGAACTTGTTGCGGATGCCGTCGCCGTAGTTGTTGATTGAGCCGCCGACGCCGGAGATGGAGCCTGCGATGCCTGGGTATCAACGGGGGACGCGGTCAGTGGAGCGTTAGTGTGTGGTGAGACGGACCTGAGGTACCTTCGCCTATGGATCGGCCGCCGGATTCGATGAGGCCGCCGACGCCGCCGACGGCGTTGCCGGCCATGGTGCCTGCGGCGGTGATGCCGGTGTGCAGGTAGCCCATGGCCTGGTCTTGGATGTAGTTCTTCACGTAGGAGACCATGGTGGGCGGTGATTAGGGCCTGGTGGCCGGGTAGATTAAGGTGAGAAGTTGCTTGGTGAAGTTTATAGCAGGTAGATGGTGTAGCCGAAGCAAGAATGGCAGCGTCGTAGTGTGCCTGAATTTACTGTCGGCGTGTGTATGGTAAAGACACGATATGGCAGACAGGCGAGGTGTTGCGAGCTTTGGCAAGATTCTAGATGCATCCCTCCGATCAGATCCCTGGACTTGGAGGGGTGACGTCGAGGCGCGCACCGCCACAGTCGAACCCTCGACAATCACACGGGATGCTTGCAGGTGCAGATCAGCATGACGGCTGGGCTGTCCAAGGGACTGATGTGAAGATGTGTCATTCGACGAAGAAGCCGGCAAAGGCGTCGAATTGCAGGGGTGCATGCAGTGCGCTCCTACGCCAGCGTCCTATTGCACGGCGACTTGCTGTGCTGCTTTGACGCGCATTGAGATTGAGAAGACGCTGTTGCATGTAGGAGAGAGCAGCTGCGTGTCGTCCACTAGCAATCTAAGTCTATCGCCGGGATGTCGCTCTGGGCCTTTGAGGTCATGTACAGAACAGTACAGCACCCGTCGATCAAGCAGGGCAGTCGTGCTTGTGAAAGAAAGCGTGTACTATAATCTTCAGCCAGCGTGTGAGGAGAGTTTGGCTGTATGTAACGCGGATCCACCAGCAAGCCAAACCGGCGGGGCCACGTGGCCAGGAATGGCTGGCGATGGCACGGAAGTCAAGAGGAGATAGGAGATCTCGAGCGTGGTTGAGTTTGGCGCTGCTCACGTCGACGGTATGGCGGCGGGCAGTCTGGAACAGTCGTTGGACTGGGCGAGGGCGGCGAAAGCAGAAAGGCTGGCGCGGCACACGCTTCGCCGATCCTCTTCCCACGCATCGGGGGTCCGGAGGCGCAAGAAAGAGTCAACGGCGGCCGTTTGTTTGGTGAGAGCTTCGTGCGACGTCCAAGCGCCGATAGCGACGTCGCTCGATCAGCAGCCGCACCGCGCGCAGAAATGTCGACATACATTTGCATATAGAATCAACCATCTCCCACCACTACACGCGACTCGCGGGCGGCGTCTGTGGCTGGGGCGCTTCGTCGCTGCAAGTGTCAGCGCCATCCCTGTCACCACCGCGCAGGCCAGGCCATTCTTGTTTTGCTCCGCAATGTGACGTACTGCCCGCCCGCCTGTGGCGTCACCTCCCACCCTGCCTGAATGCCTGCCTGGCCGAATCGATGCATCGAATCCGAACCAGCCCTTCTACTCCCCTCTACACCGGCTAACTCTACCTGCCTACCTCAATACCTCACTATCTCCCAAACACTATTTCCACCACCCTCCGCGCATAAACCCCAGAGCCTCCTCCTGCGACCACCTCTGCCATCCTACATACACCTGCCGCCATCACACCCACCGTCGCAACCGGCCGGCACGCACACACACAGTACACACACAGCACACCCACAGTACACACACAGTACACCCACAGTACACACATCCCACCCACCACAGCTCCACCTCCACCCCCAACATGGCCTCCAAACCCCAGGTGAACGGTGCGCCCAAGGCGAACGGCGTCACACCCAAGAAGGTCGCGCCCTCGCGAGCACCCGTCAAGAGAGCCGCTCCCAACGCCAACCGCGCCGCCCAGAAGGCCCGCCCGGTGCAGAACAAGGCCGCCTCCGTCGCCGGCGGCGACCACTCGTCCTACGCCAACGGCGTCGGCGGCGCCTACGCCATCATGGCCTCGCGCATCGCCAACCGCGTCGCCGAGATGGCCGAGAGCATCACATTCGTCGAGCGGTAAGCGATTTCGTCCCGTCTCTTGCAAATCACGTGCCCACCCACAGCATACTGACATCTACCCCTCCAGCCAAAAGCCCCAGCAGCAACAGCCGCAAGAAGCGGTGGAGAACGGCAAGAGGCAGCCGCGCAAGCTCGAGATGCGCCTGCCGAACAGCGGCAACGGCCAGTCCATCTCCTTCTCCGCCCCCTTCCTCGACAACACGCTGCAGAAGATGCTGGCGCTGCAGAACCGCATGCTGAAGACGACCGCCGACCTGTCCAAGTCCGAGACCGTCGACGAGGCCGTCGTCAAGGAGCACGCCGCGCAGTCCGCCGAGCTGAGCCGGATCATCGCCATGATCTGCGCGGAGAAGGCGAGGCAGGGTTCTTGAGCGGGTGCTTGATCCTTTCCTCTTATCTCATTTCATTTCAGGAGCCAGAGGGGCAAATTTTCATTCACGAGATGACGATCGGAAAAGATCTCAGGAGATGGAAAAACAGCTTCTTCACGACGCCGCTTTCGGAGAAATACTTCCCTTCCTTTTCACATTTCTCGCCTTGTTCACGACGGATTGTATTTCTACGCTTCTCTTTTTCTCCTACGCAAGGCGTTCCGAACGCGATTTGGGGGAACTTGTTGTTTCTCTCGGTACGACGGGCTTAATTGACGAACATTGATAGCATTTACGAGAATACGCACACGGAACAATTTTTCTCATTCTGCCTTTCTTGCTTGCCGTATCAAGCCTTTCAGGTGTCCAATGGAGTTTACCCCATCAGCATCCCAAGAACTGATTTCAAGCATGCCTCCCCTCAGTCACAGAGCTGAATCAAAGGGAACACGCGCACCTGACATCTCGCATTGCTTTACCTCGGCGACTGTATCTTTTTAAACCCTCAGGTTGAATACCCGTTCAACCACTCACGCACGTCTTGGACCCTCGGGTTTAGACGCTCTCGAAACACATCGAGAATCCTTGTATTAGTGCAAGCTGGCTGCTCCCCGCCTTCGATCGCGAGACGCTGGCAGACGTCCCACGGCCATAGGAATTCATCCCACTCATCAACCGAAACGTCTCCGCGGCTCACGCGTGAGAACAATTCTCAAACAAGAACGACCGAAACTCTCTTCAATACGAGCTCCAATTTCATATCACATTCATACCACCATTGTCCAAAAAAAAAAGTCCGATCCGTTCCCGTCGTCTCTCTCTCTCTCTCTCTCTCTCTCCCTCGCTCGATGAGTGTGTCTCCGTTCATTTCGTGTCTTTGATGATGGTGATGATGATGACGTCGTTCGTGCAGCCCTTTGTATTCCCAGTCGGAAGGAAAGGGAGAAACAAGAAAATAATAATCCAAAAGATGCCCCGACGCCGGTTCCCCGTGTCGTGATACCGTACCCAAGCAGGCCATTGAACGCCACGCTGGGAGCCATCGTCGTCGTTCCTCGCGACTGAACAAACAAGGAAAAACCGAACCCGAAACAGAAATCCATATCCGAATCCCCGCCGCACCCCACCCCAACCCAGTCGACTCCTCACTCCAACCCCTCCCCTCACCTAACCGCCCCCAACCTCCCCCCGCGCCTAGCAACCTGCCCGCCAAACGCCCCCAAAAACCGCCTCTGCGCCGCCCGCGCCTCCCACCCCATCGGATCCCCGATCCCCACCCCCGTCGCCCCATCCCCGCCAGCACCCCTCTCCTCCTCCTCGTCCACGAAAGTCCACTCCTCCTCCTCCTCCTCCTCCTCTTCCTCGCCGCCATCAAACCCAAACCCGCCCTCCCTCTCCTCCTCATCCTCCCACTCGACGCCCCTCTCCCCGGGAACCCGCAGCCGCCTCCCCACCTTGCGCTTAACGAGGCGGCGCGCGTACTCCAGGTCGCGGTAGAGCGCGCTCAGGGCGGTCTGCACGCCGTTCTCGGCGCGGATGCGCGCGCCCAGCAGGGCGGCCTTGTCGCGCACGCGCGCGTCGTGCGTCGCGATCCAGAGCGCCTTGCCGAGCGCGTGGGGGCTCAGGTGGCGCAGGCGCAGGCCGACGCCGATGTCCTCGACGCGGGACGCGAAGAAGAACTGGTCGCCGAAGAAGGGGCGGATGATGGTCGGGATGCCGGCGCGGAGGGAGGCGCCCGTGGTGCCGGCGCCGCCGTGGTGGACGGCGGCGTCGATCTGGCGGAAGAGCCAGTCGTGGGGGGCGGAGGCGATTTGGTGGATGGAGGCGGGGAGGGGGATTTCGGGGGCGGAGGGGGCGGAGGAGTCGAGGCGGTCGGACCAGCCTTTGGAGAGGATGCAGCGGACGTCGGCTTTGAGGACGGCGTCGACGATGTGCTGGGTCATGGCCTTGGAGTCGGAGACGACGACGGAGCCGAAGCCGATGTAGACGAGCTTCATGTTGTCGGCGCGGGCCTTGGCGATGAAGGCGAGGAGGTCGGGCGGCGGGGTCCAGTCCTGCGCTTCGTCGAGGAACCAGTAGCCTGTGATGTGGACCCAGGCGCTGAAGTCGAGGGGCGGGGCGACGACGTTGGGCGAGAAGTTGTACAGGAAGGGGACCTCGTTCTGCCGCATCGCGCCGATGCTCGTGTTGCGGATGCCGAGGGTTCTGCGCCGCCAGCTGTTAATCTGCCGGGCCGTCAATTGCCAGAAGACGTTGTTGAAGACCGTGTACGTGCCGATGTTGTAGTTGCCTCCGAACTTGGATGCAAGCGGCGCGAAAGCATGCGGGTACGCTCTTGTCTTGGTCCAAGGCATGGTGAATGCGCGGAAGTACGGGATGCCTAGGGCTTCAGCGATGTGGATGCCGGCCATTGCAGAAGGACTCTCGATGAGCACCTCGCTGCCTTGACATGCCTCCCACGCGCTGACAAGAAGATCGTCCAGCCAGCCGCGGAACTTGGAGTTCGTCTCCGAGATGAACTTGGGGGTGAACATGCCGTACTCGACGCACAAAGCCATGAGCTCCGCAGGATTCCCTCCAACAGGGGCGAAATCGATACCGTGTTTGCGAATCCACAGCTCGAACTCAGCGTGCGTGGCGATCTTGGGATGGTGTCCATCAGCGATAAGGCCCTTGCAGAGAGCGATGTAAGGCTGGACATCGCCACGCGACCCGATCGTAAGACAAGTGACACGCATCGGCTCCTTCGGCTTGAAATCCAGCATCGACGCATTGCCGTCGTCGAACAAGATCGGCGGGCCATCGTCAGCAACATCCTTCAGCTCAGCACGGGCCGCAATATCCCCTTCAGTGCGAGCCTGCTGCAAAAGCTCGTTCTCAGCAGCCGCGACCTCCGCATCCATGGCCTCCTGCTCAGTCAGGAAAGCCGCATCGTCGACGTCCCCGACCGCTTGTAGCGCTCTGAGCACATCCACAACGCAGAAGTCCCGATCATCCGCCTTGGAGAACTCGAAAAAGAGCTCCTCATGCCCCTTGATGACCAATACCATAGCGTAAGCTCCAAGCCGGTACCCATTCATCTTGCCCACGTTGAGAATGTCCCTCAGTGGAATCACCATCTTGGAGCTGATGCCTGCGATGAGACTACGATAGCAGAAGTAGCTCGTGCCCAGGTAGATCTTGCCCAACAGCGGGAGGACGCGATACAGCGCGCAGCCGTGCGAGGACACCAGCTGCTCGGACTCGGGCAGGGAGAAGTGCTTGCGGAAGCTGCGCGTCTTCTCCTCGATCTCCTCCTCTTTCAGGGTGTCTTCAGGCGGGAGGCCTTCGGATGTGACGTAGGAGCGCCGGCCGCCGGCGAGGGCGCCGGAGACCTTCTCGTAGTAGATGCCGGGGCTGCTGCTGAGGGTGTTGACGACGCGTTTGCTTTGGTCGCGAACGTAGCTGGCCATTTTGGTCGCTGAGAGGAGGGGCGTCGTTATAGGGCGCGAGGGGCGAGGGGCGATTGTGCTGGTCGATTCGTGTGGCTTTGAGCCATCTGATCTCTCGCGACGGGCCACGGTGTCGTTACTTTTGCGGCTGTGAGAACTCTCGCCATCGCCCAGCGTCTTATCGGTGTGCGTACGAGTTGGCGGTTGCACGCGGATGCGTTCGCTGCCAGCACTGTTCGACCGAGACGCCTCATCCAGCTCTTCTCTGATACGCTCGGCGGAAGACTCAGACTCAGTGCGTCTGGGTGCCGGCATCCTCAGAGTCGGCGCTCGGAAAGCATTGTCACCAGTCAGCATTTGGCTGGCGGACATGTCGCTATCTGCAGGCCCAACGGAGGGCGAGCTCATCGGATGCTCGATCGTTGTGGCGAACGAATCGGTTGACTGATGTGTTGAAGGGGAGGTCGGAACCTGGGAGAAGTCGCCTGTATCCGTACGGGGGCGAGTATCCCGGCCACGGTCATCACCCGAACCAGGGCGGTCAAAAGTAGGGCGAGATGTCTCCAAGCTCGCGCGTCCAAACTCCCCACTGCCTCTCGGACTTCTTGAAGCAGGTACAGACAGCGGTGAGAGCGTCTTCCGCACATTCTCCTCAACAAAAGGCGCGGGTGATGTCGACAAGCGAGGGGACCGCGACTGGTTGGCCGGCGTGCTCCTCTTGCCAGAACCAGACTGTATGCTCACAGGCGCAGCAACACCTTGACCGTCTTCGACGACCTGCTTCACTTCATTGTCTTCCGTCAACACACTCAGCAGACGCAGAGCGTCCTCGCCATGGTCATGGAACGTGAAAAAGTACTCCTCGATGGCAAAAGCGTCCGCGCTGTCGACAGTGGAGACCTTGACAGTATCGGCACCGTCGACGAAAGGGGCTGCTTCGACATTGATGATGTTCTTGATCGGAAGAGAGATCTTGACGCTGTCTCCATCGTTGTGGCTGCGGAATATGACCCTCTGTAGATGCTTGACCCATTCCTTTGCATTAGTCGAGCTGTCTGCCTTGAAGTAGTATGTGCGGGTTTCGGTCGTGACAGTGAAGTAAGGCGTATCCTTGTTGGTTTTGCCCTTCTCTGGTGCAAGAGTGGCAGTGATAGCAAAGCGAAGATCGATGCTTCCGTGAGGAAAGTAAAGATGCGAAGCGTCCTTGTAGTAAGATAGAACGTCACCCTTCAACTGGAACCAGAACCGAGAGTAGCGAGGATCGCGCTTGCCCTGCTTTGCCATGTATCCAGACTTCAGCACGACGCCTCTCCTGCGCAGGTAGGCGTAGTAGCAGAGGTGATTCGACGTCACGTACAGATGTCCCTGCAAGAGCGCCTTCTCCAGGTACCAGCAGGACCAGACCGCGAGGACCTCCTCGGGCTCTGGAAGATCGAAGATATCCGCAACGGCTTTGACGAGCCTTGCTCCCTTCTCGACCGGTTGCGATTCGTCTTTGCTCTTCCTGCGGATCGACCCCGTCGAATTCTCCATTTCCGCATCAGCCTGTGCCTGCAGCTTCCGCTCGATCAGCGGCGTATCGTCGCGCGCGCGTTCCCCTCCTGCGCTCGCAGGCCGCTCCGGGACATCCTGCGCCGATTCCCGCGGCGGGAGAAATTGTGACTGCGACATCGCGTCCTGTGACTCCGACTCAGCGCGCTTGCGCCGCGGCTTCAGCAGCGGGCGGAGGATCTTGTTGTCCGAGAACTTCCTCGATGGCGCCGCTTTAACTTCCTGTGCAGCATCTTGGACCTGCTCCTGCTTGTGATCCTCCTGCTCGATGTCAGAATCGCTCTCCGTAGCCTCCACGAGCTTCGCCTTGGTGCCCGCCTGCGAGAAGACGCCCAGTATGCTCTTCTGAAAGACCGCCCTGTCGGCCTCCTGACCTTGCTCTTCCTCATCCTCCTCGTCGGTTCCATCTTCGAAGCGCGCTGGCAGCGGAACGCTTAATCTCATTTTGCCAGGCGAAGATGTGTACTGCTGCAAGTTCGCCCGCCTGCGCTCATGCTTCTGGTCGCGCAGAGCCGGCGAGGTGGTGCCGGGTGACTGGGGATTCGCCATGACTGGCTAGGACCGCGTGACAGCGGCAGAAGTATGAGTAGCAATCAAGTGAGAGTGCGATGGGGAGACTCCGTCAGCGGTACGGGAACGGCGCAGGGCCGCTTGCTGGCTCGCTTTGGAGGACTTGTGACAATTGCGTTGAAGTGATTGTCCGCGGTGCGATCATGTGATCGTTTCTCCTACCTCGCGGACATGGTGCCGGCAATCTAGATAGCGTCCTAGGCAGCTAGGCAGCAGAGCACCCGGGGTATCCGGTGTGCTGGCGGTGGATAAAGTGGCGATGGAGTGCCTGACCTGATCTGGAGGGCTCGGGGACTGGTTAGCTGTGTTCGCCGAAAGGACTCGGCGACGGCGGATCGCACGAGACAGAGAGCACGCGAGGCAAGTGGCAGTGGTCAAGAGACGTTGCGTGGCAACGGCCTGACAGGCGACAAAAAGTCACGTCGAGGTATGCACCGAACGTGATTTGGTCGCGCGTTGCGTGCGGCCAGGGTTGGGTTAGGTTGGCTCAGTTGGTTGACTTCGCTACAAGGTCATGCATCAACCCGACGCCCGCGGTCGGGCCGCGCTGGATCACATGCCGACGTTGATGGCAGCCTCAGCAGCTCAACAACGCCTGCAGTGACACGTGCTTTGTGTATATCGTACGATAAGAGACGAGAAAATCGTCTGATTAATGGCATTTCCACAGACACTGAGAAGATGCTCACTCCCAGCGGGATGCAACAAGGTTATCAAATGATCTGCATGCTACACATGATTACTAGCGAAGTTGGCTGCTTCTAGAAGCCGTTACTTAGTTACAGTCCGTCTGACCGAGGGCATCAGCCAGCAAATGCCCAGCACGGTCTCTCATGGATCCGTCACATTCTGATTCCGATATGCGTTGCTTAACCCATTTACTTGGCCTTAGCGAGACCGACGGCGTTGTTGCCGACATCGTAGACGGAGTAGTATTTCCTGAGGAAAGCATCACCCAGGATGGCGAGCGGGCCAGCCGGCTCCGGGATGTCGAAGCCCATGAAGGAGCTGATGCAGCTGCCCTGGACCTCAAGGATGTAGTCGTAGGGACCGATGGTGAAGTTGTGGCCAGTGAGGGTGAAGGTGAGGTCGGGAAGAGAGTCACGCTTCTCGCACTCAACGGTGTACTGGCCGTTGTAAGACTTCTTCGCACCAATCTCCTTGTTGAGAAGCTCAGCAAGAGTGGAGGGGAGGGCGATGAGGGAAGTGCCGGTGTCAAGGATGGCACCGGTGCTGTCCAGCGAAGCAGACTGGTCACCGAAGGTGATGGTGTCGAGGTCGACCTCCCAGTAGGCCTTGCGGCGGAGAGGGATCTTGGTCATCTCGCCAGTGTAGTGGTCCTTGTTGATGCCACCGAACATGGCCTCGCTCTCGGCGCTCTCGTCGTTGGTGTCGCTGAGGTAGAAGCCGAAAACGGGCTCGTCAAGCAGACCCTGGTCGATCATGTTGTAGAACGGCGGGGGAATGCCGTTGACGGAGATGGTGTCGTAGCCCAGACCCATGATTCCGTCGAAGCGGCCAAAGGCGAAGGCGAGACCGGGCTCGGAAGTGGCCTCGGCGAACAGCTGGTTCTTGACCTTGAGGTCGCCAATCTGAACGGTGTCCTGGCTGACGTAGCCCTCGAGGCTACCGGAGCCATACCTGATGGCAAAGTCGGAGCCGTTCTTCTTGTAGGTGGACGACTCGCTGTGGTCGTACTTGCTGTGCAGGTAGCAAGCGATGGAGCCGCAGTCACGGCTGGGGACCCACAGGTTGGAGCTACCGGTGTCCAAAACGACCTTGAACTCTTGCGGAGGAGTGCCAATGGCGATCTCAGAGAAGTACTGAGCGTTGAGGAAGTTGCTGACGGCAACCGGGTGGCCCTTCTCGGGCTTGATGGAGGTGTCCTTGAACATCTCATCGGCGTGGCCCTGGGGACGGATGCCCATGTACTTCTGGCCGAGCGCCTCCATGTGGTCGCCGATGTTGGCGCCCTCCTGTGATACTGTCAGTCGCTGACGCCGATTGCCACCAATCCGACGGGCGTAGAGTCAGACGAGGGAGCTTACCAGCTGCTTGGACAGCGGGACCTTCTTCAGCGGCATCTTGTGCACGCCGGCAGAGGCGGTGCCAGCCGCAATGGCGGTGGCGAGGAATGTGGTTCCCTTCATGATTGCAGTGATGGGTATGTGGTAGTGGTGGAGTGATGGATGGAGGTGAGATGGTCGAGAGGATGAGAGCGACAGAGCTCGCGCCCAGACGCCGCAGCTGGTGCCTGGCAACGGGGCGCGCGCTATCGGGCGCATCACCCACGTCATCCCAAGAACCAAAGCCCGCATTCTCCGCGCAATCGAGCGCTACCGTCCACCACTAGCCACAATCATCCGTCCCGTTATCGCGTGACCTTGCTGGCCCGTCACATGATGCGAGTCTCGCCGCCAGGAGTATTGCGGTTCTTTGGGCGAGAGTTGCTGACGGGGCTTTCGCCTCAGGCACAGGCGTTTGCAGGTGGCCGGGTGGCGTCTCCTGCAGCCGGCGGTACAACTCAACCACGCCACGCCAGCACCCGTCATGGACGCATTGGGCTCGGTCGGCATCTGATAAGGCCGTGCTTGTGGTGAGGCGTGAGGGAGATACATGGACTGACAGCTATGTGGCCTCAGGCAATGCCTGTAGTCCTGACCGGCAGTCTTTAGCCCTCTCTAGTGTTGGTGTTGTGTGAGGCTCATCAAGGATGGGGGACCGTGGCCTTCAGCTGTCACCCCCGTTGTCGGGGATACATGTATCTCAGGTTTCGCTGAGAGATCGATGTGTAACTCCTTCCATGATAGCGAGTGTGTGTAAGGTACGTGGCACCGCTGTGTCGAGTTGGTCATCTGGTATAGCACAGTGACGGACATTGACCTTTTCTCGTCTGGATAGCGCTCGCCAGCTTTGAGGCATAGAGCACCAAATCGCTTCCCGCCGAATCGCTTCTCGTCAAGGTCAGCTGCAGGCTTAGCGCCCGCTCGAGCGACGCACTCTGGTGAGTAGATTTCGCACGTGTTTGTAACCGCACTTTGCTTGCAAGAGATCCCCTTCTGTTGCAAGAGTCTCGTCGACCTTCTCTCACACGCCCCTCGACCAAGCTTGGGGATTGCCAACACCTGCGACAGCACCAACTTCCATCAGGGTCTCACAGCCGCGCCCTGAGGCTCTCACAGGTCTTCGTTACACGACGCAACCCTCTGCCAGTCCTTGTCTGCTGTCAATCAGCGTGCCTACATGCTGTCGGTCCTTCTTGGCCACAGCCTGTCGGCGCTCGTGAAGCACACGGGGCGAAGTCATTGGCTCTGAGGACCCTGGCCGTCGCTGATGGCGCAGCGCCTTTGACATACGGCAAGACGAGTGTCAATCAACACTCGTGTGCGCGACAATCGTTATAAGCATCTCAGCGAATTGGCGTGCAAGCCTCTCCACGTTCCGATGCACGCCTCCTTACCATCCTCTTTCGGGAGCCCGTGAAACAGCCATGCGATAGTTGAGCTGGACGACTTGGACACTGCCAACCGCGTGGCCTGATGGTCCGACGAGAGGCCTTCCCTTTGCGACTCTCACCGCTGCGTGTCATTTCACGGAGCGAACTCTGTTGAGTGTTGGGCTGAGAGCCTCATGAACGACCTTTCCAGGTATCTATGGCAGGTAGGTAGGAGGATGTCTGCGCGCTCGCGCTGATGTCCGAGCCTGCTTTTGCCACGATATCTCTTCCGAGGCAGAGGCGATCGATACGCCACGAGCGAAAGGCTACTGCATGAAGACCGCGCCGTGTATGCCTGCACAGGTCCATGTGATGGTCGTTGAAGCGAAGTGGGTGTGTTGGACGACAGGCAAATCATGTCCCAGCGCCCGTCCACGCCGCTACCCCACAACCCTTGCATGCCAGACCTAACGTTAATTCGGACCTTAAAGCGTTTTTGCTCCCTTGCCTGCGCCGCGCCCCGGTGAGGTATCTATTGTTGTGATGCCCTCCCTTCCCATTGTCTTTTCCCCTCGCTCCTTTCTGGATGTAACACACAGCCGCCCACACTCCTTCGCGCCCGTCGCCGCCGCCCCGCGCTCGCCATGAGCTCCTACGTCTGGGCAACCCGATGCATTCCCGCCTTTAGCATCTGCGCCGTCGCCGTCCTGCTCGTCCTGGCATTGGTCGTCCAGCCGTACGGAAGGGAAGAGGAGGGCAAGCACAATGGAGAGACGACGTGGGCGCAGCTGGTCCTCAGCTTCTACACCGTCCTGCTGCACATAATGTCTATTGCGTTCCCGCTTCGCGTTTGTTGGTCGATGATCGATATGATCCGCCGGATGAGAGACGCCAATGCCTCCATGCCGAGCACCAGGCGGCAGAGGGTCGCCAGCATTAAGAATGACGAGGGCGACTTCACTTTCCCGGTGCCCTTGTTCGTCATTCTCATCCCGGCCTACAAGGAAGAGGTGGAAACACTGGAGATGACGTTGAGGGTTCTGGCTTCGCATTCGCAGGCACGGCACTGCTACCACGTAGGTCACATGCCCTTGGATGGATGCTGGGGTTGAGGAGCGATCCTGCGCATCGAAGAGATCATGGTATTCCTGAGCCGTGAGGCTGATTTCATGCAGATTTATCTGGCAATGGAAGAAAAGGAAGACAAGGCCGACTTCAAGGCCCAGAACCTCATTGGGGCGTTCAAGCAATCGTTCTACAAGATGAGCTACACAATGCACCCAGCGAACATCCCTGGCGAGGCCCAGGGCAAGAGCAGCAACGAGAGCTGGGCAGGTAAACAGGCCAGCAAAGATTACCCAGATGCTGCTCAGAAAGCAAATATTATCATGACGACTATGGACGGTTAGTCAACTCGAGGATCGCCCGGTCGATCGATTGCTGACAGCAGGCAGCGGATACGCATCTCTCGTCGCGTTATTTCCAACAAATCGCTCGCATGCACACGGAGTACGCCGAAACGAACGAATCGACCATCTACGTTCCGCCTCTCGTTTTCGATCGCAACTTGCATCGCGTCCCTATCTCTGTCCGCACAGCAGACATGATGTGGGCTGGCGCCGGATTGTCCAGTCTCTACCAAGGCTCCAGGGTTTGCATTCCGACTTCCGTTTACTCGTTGCCCATGACATTGGTGGAGCACGTTGGCGGTTGGGACACAGGTCCCGGCGCGATTGGTGAAGACATGCACATGTACCTCAAGTGCTTCTTTTCTCTTGCTGGTAACCTGAAGGTGCAAATAGTGTATTCTGCAGCCAGCCAATGCAACGTCAGCAGCGACGTCAAAGGCCTGTCAGGCTACTTCGACGGCTTGCGAGCGCGCTACAGGCAAGCCCTGCGACATATGTGGGGTTCACTCGACACCGGCTACGCGATCAGAGAATCCGTAAAAATGGCCAGCCGCCACCGATTGGCCAACACGCCACCGGCAGAGCTGCCTTTGAGCGCCTCGAAGTCAGTCTTCAATCTCATCCGGCGGTCGGGAGCCCTCGCACTAACGTACTGTAGCGCGAATTGGTCAGCGTTTTACTCCTCCACAGGGCTGCACAAGTCCCTGATCCCCCGGCTCGCCGAGACCGAGCGCGCGCCGCCCAAAACCATCAACAAAACCAACCTGCTCACCCTCTACCACCGGCTCTTCGAAGCGCACTTCCTCCCCTCCCACCTCGCCGTCATCCTCACCGTCTCGAGCATCTACGACCTCTGCCACCCCTCCCACCTAGTCCCCATCGTCCTGCACTGGGCCCTCGACTTCTCCGGCTGGTGCCGGCTCGCCGGCTTCTGTCTCATGATGTGCTACTTCTACCTCTACGCGCACTACCACCACCTGTGCCTCGGCCTGCGCCAGGAGGAGATGCGCCGTGCGGGCCTGCTCGAGGACATGGCCGACCATGACGGCTTCAGCACCAGGGTCTTCCAGGTCGCCGGCATCTTCGAGGCCGCCCTCTTCCCCATCGGCGGCTTCGTCTTCGGCGCCATCCCTGCCATGCACGCCGAGATCAGCCACTTGTTCACCGACCGCCTGACGTACGTCGTCAGCTTGAAGCCGCAGCTGGCTGTCAAGAAGCTGACGGGCATGACGACGCCTTGATTAATTTTGGCCTTGGGAGGCGAGGGGCCTTTTTGGGCGCATTTGACGAGTATGGGTTATGGTTTTTGTTTTATTTTCTCGAGGCTTTCTTATTTCTCGTTCTTCGTATCATCTTCCACTGTGGAGCATTTGGCCGTGAGAGCCTAGCGCATATCAGATATAATCGCTTGCATCTTCATCGGTGAAGTGCCAGGCCTTGCTGAAGAGACTCGCTCTCAAGAGCACGGGGCAATACAATGCAAAATCACTACGCAATTTTTCAAGGTTTTCAATTGCCGTGCTCCACGATCTCCTCTCTATCGTCCCGAGAACCCAGCACTGCCAACTTCGGCGCATCTCAAAGAATCGATAACCAACGGCAAGGCTGACAAAGCATTGGCGTCGCGCGGATTTGAGCGAGTGACAGCAGAGCGTGTGGCGAGTGAATTGAAGCTGGAGGATGCATCGACTGAAACGCGCTTCGTTGATAAACGCCAGCATCCACCTTCAACAGGTTCATTGATCTCTCCTTGAGACTTTCCCCATCGGTGGTTCCGAGTAGAAGCCACTATGGGCGCACCAGCTCGCCGTCCTTCGGTCTCGGTAGTGGCATCAGCCTCAAAACTCAGAAGGCAGTCGTGACAGAACAAAACAGCACAAGTCGCGCGCCGGCTATGATCAATATTCCCAATCAATACCAGCCCGCCCAGCAAACAGCACCAGGTAGACCGCCGCGCCGCATTCCTCCACGAATGGCAAGCCCTCTCCACGAACGCCGCAAATGCTTGATCCCCCCAGACCCTAACGCCATCGCGTGCCGGTGAGCCGCCTTTGGCTCCTCTGGACGTGTAGAGATCTGCACGCAGACGAGAGCGGGAAAGCCTTCAACCGTCAAGCGGCGGCCTCTCTTTCCCCCAGCTTTTCGCAACGAGCCATTCCCCGCGCACGCAATCGTCCGAGGTCGACTACTGCACGTTTTAGTGGAGCGGGTCCGACGACTCGGCCCTGCTGGGGTTTCGTTCTGTGGAATCTCTTACAGAATTATATACCTGCAGTGACTATCTGACGGTGTCCCCTTTGGTCATCGGGTTTCAAAGGGCGTGGCCCGATGTCGCTATTTGTGAGAAGTCGGCTTTTGCTTTCATTTTCGTCTTGACTGATTTCAACCTCTTGGATAACGCGTTTGTCCTCTGTTAGATGAATCGCAGCTGTTGATACACGGTTCAACGATGGATTCAGCCCAACAACACTCCTACAAGGAGCATGAAAAATACGATCATCAGCGAGCGCCATCGATCGAGGATCCGGAGCGTCTAGCAGCATGGCCGATACCAGACGACGATGAACTCGAGCGAGCGGTGTCACGAGGCCGTGACGAGATAGCGAAAACTGAGATTACGTCTGACCCCAAACCAAGAGGCCAGTCGCTCGCAAGAACGCTGTCACGCCGCTCTGTTACTTCCTCACGATGGGATCCTGGTCCTCCACCCGACGGCGGTGCCAGAGCCTGGACGCAAGCAGCCATGGCTCACTTGACCATCTTCAGCACCTGGGGTTGGATCACTAGCTACGGTGTCTTTCAAGAATACTATCGCACATCTCTCGGTCTCACCCCATCAACCATTTCCTGGATCGGCAGCGTCCAGATCTTCCTCCTCTTCTTCCTCGGCACCTTCAGCGGCCGCGCGCTGGATGCTGGCCTCTTCCGCCCCGTCTACATCTCCGGTTCCGTTCTTCAGCTCCTCGGCGTCTTCTCCATGTCCGCCTCGACGAATTTCTGGCAGCTCTTCCTCTCCCAGGGCCTCTGTCTCGGCATCGCCAACGGCCTGCACTTCTGCCCGGCTATGTCCCTCGTCAGCACATACTTCGTACGCAAGCGTGCGCTCGTCGTCGGCGTCGCCGCCATGGGCTCCTGCACCGGCGGGGTGGTCTTCCCCATCATCATTCAACAACTCCTCCCCCTCATCGGCTTTGGCTGGTCCATCCGCGTCTGCGGCTTCATCATGCTCCTAACCAACATCCTCACCATCACCCTCTACCGCACGCGCCTGCCACCCCGCAAAACCGGCCCCCTCGTCGAATGGGCCTCCTTCCGCGAAGCGCCCTTCATGCTCTATTGCGCCGCCAGCTTCTTCAACTTCTGGGGCCTGTACTTCGCCTTCTTCTACGTGGGCAGCTTCGGCCGCGAGATCCTGCGCATGTCGTACGCGGACAGCATCAACCTGCTGCTGACGATGGTGGCCGTGGGCTTCGTCTGGCGGCTGCTGCCCAACTACTTCGCGGACAAGGTCGGGTCGCTGAACATGCTGCTGCCGTTCACGCTGCTGGCGGGCGCGATGCTGTTCGCGTGGACGGGCGTGGGGTCGCGCGCGGCGCTGTTTGTTTTCGCGGCGATTTACGGGAGTGGGTCTGCTGGCATGCAGTCGCTTTTTCCCGCCGGGTTGTCGAGTTTGACGAACGATCTGAAGAAGGCGGGGGTGAGGATGGGGATGGGGTTTAGTATTGTTAGTTTTGCTTGTTTGACTGGGCCGCCTTTGGTGAGTTGGGTTTCAGGAGCAGGTGCTGTGGGCTGAAGAATGCTAACGATGACATGTCTAGGCTGGTACCTTGATTCAAAGAGGCAATGGGAGCTATTTGTACGCTCAGATGTGAGATTTGCTCGCCCCAACATCCATCAAAATCTTGCTAATCTATATTGTCAGATGGGGAGGCTGTTGTTTCTTCCTCGGCTCAGCACTTCTCGTCGCTGCCAGGACCGCGAAAGTAGGATGGGTACTGAAGCGAAAGATCTAGAAGCCTCTATGTCGGAAAGCATACACTTCTGTACACACAGGAAACGGGTGTCCGACCCTTCCAGCCTCAAGTCTCCCTATTCGACCCCCGAGCTGCTGCTCACCTTCATTTTGATCTCTACTCCGCTCCGTTCCCGTTGATACTGTGAGTGTTGCAAGATAGGATACAATTGACTGGCAAATATCGGTCGAGACAAGAAACGAGACGCAGCTACCCACATATCTGCGTTGCAGCTTGATATTCGATTTTCTCATTTCTCACCAAACGAAACCCCTCAAGGTCGATATCTATACATCCACCCCCTCACCCGCCCCATGGTCCTACCATCGTCAAGCTTCTCAGCCCTCTTCACCCGCCACAGCTCGAACAGGAACGCGGCTGCCACAAGATAGGCTATCCCGGCAAACAGCTGAGGGTGCAAATAACTCCACTTACCCATCGCAGGCTTCCGCAGGTACAGCGCGATGACTTCGCTGAACGTTGTCGGTAGCACGACGGTCAACCACTGTAACGACAGAAACGAAGGCACCTCTTTCAGGCCCGCGACTTCGGCGCAAAGGGGGCCGACGCACCTACAGCTTCTGTTAGCAACCTCTTTCGCGGAAAGCCCAGGGAACATGGCGGGAAGACCACATACATCCAATAAACCCCCAAGATCGCCCCACTAACCAGCGCGAAGAACACCAGCGCCCCGAACCCCGTCGCCGGCACCCACACCGCGAACACGCTCACACTGCACCCCAGCGTGATCCCCGCCGCGACCGGCACCCGCCCAAACCGATCCGACAGCAGGCCCGCCGCCGGCCGCCCCAGCCCCGTGCCCAGGTTCAGCACCGCCGTCAACACCCCCGCCTGCTTCTGCGTCAGCCCCGCGACTTCCACCGCGTGCGAGGACACGCTGTACAGGATGACGATGTAGCCGAGGACGTTCGTGAAGGCCCAGGCGAGGAGGAGCAGGCAGTCGTAGCGGCGGAGCAGGTGGGTGGCGAAGCCGAGCTGGGGCGGTTTGACGGCCGCGTTGCGGTCGCGGATCAGCAGCGTCGCGGCGAGGTTGGCGGCGAGGCAGACGAGGCCCGTGACGCGCAGGGCCCAGGCGAGCGAGACGCGTCGGATCAGAGCGTCGGTCGCGAGCGCGAAGGCCAGGCCGCCGAAGCCGCTGCCGGCGCTCGCGAGGCCGCCCGCCAGGCTGCGGCGGCGCAGGAACCATTGCGGGACGACTTGGACGCTGGGGATGAAGATGGCGCCTAGGCCGGTGCCGGCTGCGACGCCTTGCGAGAGGTAGAGGTGCCAGGGGCGGGTGGCGAAGGAGGCGGCGATGAAGCCGGCGGACATCAGGAGGCTGCCGAACGTCATGACGGGGCGGCGGCCGAGGTCGCGGGTTAGGACTGTCCAGAGGGGGGAGAAGAGGAGGGCGCAGCCGAAGATGAGGCCGCCGATGAAGGCGTAGTCCAGGGGAGTGCCGGTGGGGAAGGTGTTGCTTGTGAGGTAGTAGGAGAGGTAGACGCCGTAGGACTGGTGATGCGGATTAGCAGCTGTTTCTTTTCATATAGATGGGAGAAGTGTCACGTACAGCAGCAACACCCCAAGTGAAGCCATTGATTACGGAGACCGCGCCACAAACCACCCAGCCATATCCTCCATCGGGAGGGTCATCGATGGCAGCTTCATGACTGGTTTCTGTTGTCGGATCGAGGGCGTATTCAACGACTTCCGCACTCTCTGGCTCTTCAATACTACATTGTTTCTTCCCGAAAAGCGAAAGTCGTCTCATGTCCAGTCGTTATAGCCGAGACGGCTGCGGGGTCAAGTCACGCCGCGTGAGTGAGCAAGACGTTGGAGTCGCACATTTGATCTTGGAGACAATCTGGACATGAGCGCCAAAAAGTCTCAGCCGAGTAGAATGCATCTGATACCTAGAAATGTGTCAATCTCAAAGAGTAATGTTCTTAGAGTAGTCGAGATGTCGCTAAGATGGAACTCGGCACCTGGAGCGTTTCGATCGGCAACCAAACCCAAAACGCACATGTAAGCTCAAGCTCACGGCGTTCAGATGAAGAGGCCGATGCATACTGTAAGTACTATCTACGAAGAATCACCTCGTCCCAATGCGAGTTCTCAGAAGTCATCTATTGTGGAGTCCACGATAACATGCACACCTTCCTTGCTTACTCCACCGCCCCCACCCCAACATCAGCTTGTTCTTCGGGCCTTGATATCGGTAATTCCTATCATGCTGTACATTGTTTGAGTTACCATTGATACCCTCATCAACCTCCCTTAACAGAATCAACTAAAAGAGCTTCCCGAATAAACCCACCCCTCCCCATCCGCCCACAAACCTCTATCGCCCAATCTCGCACATGGCCCGGGGAATCGATGTGATTGCAAACCTTCTGTGACTGCAAGAGGAGGAATTGCTCATTCATCAGCGGAATGCGGCGGGAATCCATCCACAGACACGTCCCTTCCATGACCACGTGCGTGGACGAGGCCAGGTCGTCGAGGATGTCTGTGAATCGCCCGTGCAAGTCGGATCGCCTCTGCGAGGCGGAATCGATCTGTTTCTCCTCTAGAATAGGGTGGCTTTCGCAAGGTTTTGAATCAAGACGTGAGTCTGGAGCATTTTCCGCAGCACGTGGAGGGTCAAGAGACCCAATCTCCCCAAGGCCCTTCCAAATCGAATCCAGAGGTTTCGGATATCCCGTACGACCGCGCTGCAGTACGTTCAAGTGCTTGGAGGTTGCCCACATTGGCCAGATGGGCTTGCCCCAGATGAGCCGCAGCGGCCGCTACAGTACTGCAGCATGTTTGATGTACTGTAGTCCGGGCGCAGCTCGAAGATATGGGGCAGACCAGACATGCACACCTCCAAGTCGCGCCCCATACATCAGGCTGCGCCACGGAGACGTCGAAGAACGGCGTGATCGAAGCTCGTTTCCAATCTGTCGCCGGCGCCAAGGTGATCTGCTAGGGTCGCGCGTCGGAGCTCCACGACGATGAATCCTGGATTTCTGCTTCGATCACTTGTCTGCAGGCCTGAGATGGCATGGTTTGCAAACGAGGAGACTCGATGTGACTAGCCTCGCGTCCGACCGCCCACAGCACTCCAGGATAGACAGACAGCAGAAAGGAAGAAAAACCTCGAACGAGGCGTGATAGTAGGAAAAAGGATTGATACACAGCCTCAATCAAAAGGGTATATGCTCACACTCTCAAAGAGAAACAAAGGGGGTCCCGGGGTTATAGTACAGACACATCCCATCCCGTCCTCGCACACAAGACTCTGCTCTCTCTCTGTGTCTTCTCCTTCTCCTTCTCCATCTCATCCTTGCATTTCCGCCCTGTCGGCGTGCGAAAGTCAAAAAGAAAAATAACCCTAACCCCATCAATCCCCAAACGCCCATCCGTCCCTAAGAGGATAAATGTATAACTACGAGAACATTACACCCCCGAACCCCAACCCGACCCCCAAAATCCATCACTCCAATCCCAAACACTCGCTCGCCCCTTACCACCCCCCCCGCCCCCGCGCCGGACCCCGCCAACACCCCCCCACCACCCTCTCCAACCCCCCCACCCCCCCCTCCTCCATCTCATCCCCGACATCCAGCCCCTTCCGCCAACTCGCCATCGCCAGCCCCCCGCTCCCACCAGGGGCGGGGGCACCCCTCTGCTCGAAATCGAACTTCTCGCTGAGCCGGTAGTTCTTGTTCGTCGTCTCCCAGTGCGAGCGCAGCGTCTCGAGCTCCGACGCGAGGCTGTCGAGCGCGAGGCTGTTGCGGCCTTCGGCCTGGGAGGGCGTCGTGGAAGCGATGCTGAGGCCGCCGTCGGAAGTGCTGCGCGCGTGGTGGCCTGCGCCGCCGGTGTAAGAGGGCCCCGTGGGCGTGTCCGGGTCCGCGGTCGTGGCGGCGGAGGGCGTGCGCGAGTGGCCCAGGCCGTGGCCGTTGGGCACGGGCGTGGGCACCGCGGAGTCGTCGGCGAGGCGCGACTGCCGGCGGTAGTTGTCGACGCTGTGCTCGACCTGGTCGAGGAGGAGCTGGACTTTGTTCTCGGCGTCGCGGGCGCGGGCGTCGAGCGCGGCGTTCTCGCTCTGCAGGCGGTCGAGGTCGGCGCGCGACTGCGCGTGCGTGGCCTGCAGGGCGGCGATGGAGGATTGCGAGGTTGTGTGGGAGGAGCGGGTGGTTTCGAGGTCGGATTCGGCGGTGCGGAGCTGCGTTTGCAGGGTGGTGATTTGGGATTCGAGCGAGGTGACGGAGGTGTGGAGTTTGGCCTGGACGTCTTCGAGTTCCTTCTTGAGGCTGTCGCGCTCTGTCTCCCAGTCGGCGGCGGGGCCGTCGGGGGTGGTGCCGCGGTCGCTGTCGCCGCGGAGCTTCTCTGCCTTCTTGCGCAGGTCGCCGTTCTCGTTCTTAACGCGTTGCAGCTCCTGCTTCATCTTGGACAGCATCTTCTCCGTGCCGCGCAGGTACTTGACCGCGGCCTGGTGATCGTTGTCGAGCGCGGTGAGCTTCTCCTCGTACTCACGCTTCATCTTCTCGTCGCGCTCCGACACGTCCTCGAACTGCGTCTTCATCTCGTCGTGGCTCTTCAGGCTGGCCTCCAGCTGCTGCTCGAGCTCTCGGACGCGGTGGAGGTCGGGCGTGCTGAAGCGTGACATGCTGCTGGGGGAGTCAACGGCCCTCGAACGGCGTACGTCCGCAGGGTTGATGCCGCGCTCCGCGAGAATGTCCTTCAGCGCGCCGTGCTGCACAGCAAGCGCGTTAGTCTCGAGCATCTGCCCTTGCAGCTTCTGCTCCAGCTCGGACTTCTCCGCAGTCATGGTCTGCACGTCGCGGAGGTGAGACTGCAGCTGCTTGCGGATGTTGAGGCCCTCGCGGCTGGCTTGCTCCTGGTACGCTTCGAGGCCGGCGATGCGCTCTTCGGCACGCCTGAGCTTCTCAAACGCAGAATCAGCAGCGGCCTGGTTCTGGCGCACCATAGCATTGGCAGACTCAAGCTGTTGCTGCAGGATGGTAACGCGCTCGTCGTTGACGTCTTGCGAGCCGCCGCGCTCGGTCACCTTTCCAAAACCAGCCAGTACGACCGCGCGGTGAGACTCCGCTTCTTTGGCGTGCTTCTCGGCCATCTCTTCGGCGTCTTGCAAGCGGCGGGTAGCCTCGTCCAGCTCGGACGTCCGCTCTTCGTGTTCCTTGCGCAGGTGCCTGAGCTTCTCGTCCAGCTCTGCACGAGCTCCTCTCTCCGATTCGAGTTTCGACTCGAGTGATTGCGCCTTCTCAGTCGAAGCAGCGACTGCCGCATGCAGGCCCGCGAGGATGGTGGTGTGATTCTCCGTCTCGGTCAAGGTGTTCTGGTACTTGCCGTGCAGTTCGTCCCTGTCAACAGTAAGAAGCCTGTGCTGAGTGAGGATCTCGGCATGGTTCGCCGAAACATCGCGGTGCTGAGTCTGCGTCTCGTGGAGCTCCGAGCGCAGGCCTTCGATCTCAGAAGAAAGCTGCTGGTGGCGCATGTCGAGTTCCGTGACGCGCTTCTGCGCCGCGTCCGCGGTCTCCTCCGCCAGCTGTCTGGCTCGCCTCTCGAGCTCAGCATCCCGCGTCAAACTTTCCAGCTTGCCGTTCAGAGCGTTGTGAGCTGCGATAGAAGCAGCAAGACGCTTGTTGAGGTCGTTATTCCGCTCGTGATCAGGCGTGCCGCGCGCGCCTTCCTTGTCGGGCTGAGGCGATCCGTGGCCCGCAAGTCTCGCTTTGGCGAAGACAGCCTCGTTGATGGCAGTATCGCGCTGCCTCTCCATTTCGGAGATCCTAGCGGAAGCGCTCTTGCTCTGCTCGTCGATCGTCTCTTGCATGCGAGCGAGTTCACTGCGCATCTTCAAAAGAGCTTCAATGAGCGGCTTGTCATCCTCGCTGAAGACGTCTGCCGAGCGCTCGTCCATGACCGGTGAGTCGGTCGAGCGGGTCTGGTAACCCGCCTTTCTGGCGATCGCAAGCTCAGAAGCATACCAGGCGTTCTTCTGCTTCATCTTCTCAAGCTCCTTGTGTAGCTCATCGTACTGCTGAGTCAGGGCGGGCGATGATCCGATTCCAGAGTCCTGAGGCGCATCGACAGCCTTTTGAGCGACCTCCTTAGATTTAGGCCCATTGGTCACGATCTGGTCGATAGACTCGCGGGGAGTGTCGTCGAAGCGGTCCACATTACCCAAAGCAGATCCCTGGTTGCGGTCTGCGTTGACTGATGTCGACGACTGGTTTCTCGACGAGGATCTCGACATTGAAGCCGAAGGCTCCTGTGAGGGCTGGTACGTCTCAGGCTTCTGCCGCGCGCCCTCTAGGTAGTTCTGAGCTGGTTCGTCGAAGGTTGGTGACATTGGCAGGCGCGTCTCTTGCGCCAGGGCCAGGTTGTTCGTGGGAGACTTCGTCATGTTGCGATCTTCGAAATTGCGAGCACGCTCTTGCTCCATGGTAGGGCTGAGGGCACGTTCTGGTCGAGAAGGCTGCCTTGCTGCCACCATACCGTTCACCTTGGGCTGAGGCGGCTGTGTTTGAGGAGGCGGGCCAGAAGGCGCAGGCAGCTGACTTGTGTGACCGGGTCTTGGCAATCTTGAGTTGCTCTCACTCCTAGCACGTGCGTCGCTATTTGTTCGCTCGCGTTCCATCAGTTCTCGCGGTTGACTGCGGCCGTTTGCTGCGACGACGGGAACGCCGCTTTTTTCTCCGCTGGGGCGGCGGTGGCCCTGAATACGCTCATTTGTGGGAGTCTGACTTGCGCTGTCCGGTGGGTATCGGATCTTGCTCGTGTCCAAGAGGTACGCCATGCCCAGTTCGACGGGGTCTCTGGGCGCGCTGCTGGGCTCACCGGCGAGGACGACAATTTGCTTGCCGACTGTGGTCATGCTATGGCCTGATCGCGGGCTGGGACTGGGTCCCATGTTCTGGAAGGTATACCAGCGTCGCGACGAGATGCGGAAAGCCGCGAGATCGCCGAGGTCGTTTCCTTCTTCAGTGCGTCCACCGAAGACGTACATCACGTCTCCGACCAGAGCTGCCGCGTGGCCTTCACGTGCTGAAGGGATGTATCCGATGCATTCAAGCTGAGTCCACGAGTTAGTGTGAGGGTAGTAGGACCAGACGTCGTTGAACCATGTGACGCCGTCAGTGCCGCCAAATCTAAGTGAGGGTTAGTAACAACTCCATATGTCAATTGCACGAGCGTGCTACTCACAAATAGAGCCTGTCACCCCATGTGATCATGGTGTGGTTTGTTCGGGCAGGCGGGATTTGACCGTGAGGTGGACCACCGTCAATCGTGTTCTGTATCAGCACTTCCCACCTGTTGCTGGCTTGTTGTAAAGCGTTCAAGTCAAATGCGACTAGATCGTTGAAAAAGTAGCCTTCGACTTGGCCGCCAAAAATGTAGAGCTTGCTTCCTAAAATGTTCAGTGTATGTCCGTAGCGTCCCGGCGGACGGGGCCCTGCAGGGAGGGCGCGCGACCACTGTTTGGTTGCTGTTCGGTGTCAGCCTGATTTGAAGACGGATCTGCGATTTCGCGAGATTCTCACATGTATTGAGCAGATATAAGGTGTCATCCAGAACGTCTCCTTCGTCCATTTTTGTGTCACCTCCGAAAACGATGAAGGCGTTGCCGACGAGCAGACTGGCGTGGCCAACTCTAGGCCCCGGACCCTCAGAAGTGGTCGCGACCGGGTAGCAAGACATGTTGCCAGGACCGGTCTCGCACATCCACAAGTCGCCCTTGACTGTGCTTCCATTGATCAGGCCGCCCATCAGGTATATCGAGCCGTCTCTACTCGACGTCGCGTTGACAGCGGCGCCATATCTTGGGAACGGATTCGTGTGCGAAACGGTGAAGTTCAGCCGGCGCTGCGACCACGGGTACGGCGACGAGTTATCTGAAGGAGGCGGTGTCCGGCTTTGCATGGCGAGTCTCTGAGGCTGTGTCGTTTCATTGTCAGTATCCGTCCCGTCCGTCGCGTGCAGGCCATTCGCAGCCTCGCGGTAACTCACATCGTCCTGGCTCATGTTGCGCACCCGGTGGTCTGCGACAGGCGCAACCTGTCCGCGGGATATATCTCCCGGGACCGGCCTCTCCTCGCCGGGCGGCGGGCTCCTCATCCCAAGTTTCTCCGAGGCCAGCGAGTTCAGGCTGCCGCTTGCGCTGCCGGCGGGCGTGGGCGACTTCGCGCCGTTCGGGGCGCCATTGAGGGTGGGGATCTGGCTCTGGGGCCCGTCGGACGAGCGAATGTCGCGCGAGGCGGGCGGCAGGGCATTGGGGACCTGCGAGGCTCCGGCCTTCTTGCTGGACTTGAAGAGGAAGGACATTATTGCGCGGGCTCGATGGGGTGCGAGGCGCCGTCGGGCGCGGCCGAAGCAGGAGGACGCAACGAGGGCGAGGGCGCGGGCGCGGGCATAGGCTGTGGGAGGAGATGCTCAGGCGGCGCGGTGCGGCAGAGGCGGGTGCTCGCTCTCTGTCGCGGTGGCAGAGGGGGGAGAGGGCGTCGGGCGGAGTGGTGGCCTGGTGGCAGCAGGAGGCTGAGGAATGAGGTGCTTCTTTCCCAAGGACCCCCCGACTCCCGGCAAGCTGGGAGATCAAGCGGCGCTATCCCGTCCCGAGCACTCTAGCACTCTAACGTGCAGCAAACAGGCGCGAGGACGGGCGAGGCACGCGGGTCGTGCGATACAGGTGGAGTAGCAGGCGCGGTGAGGCAGGGCAGACGAGAGGGGGGGGCGCAAAAAAAATAATAATAATATTTGGCGTTTCGAGCAACTGCCAGACTACGGGGGAGAGAGACATGGGCGGGCTTGCGAGGAGCAGGCCTTGGCTATGTGGCCGGCAGGGCAGCACTAGTACTACTGGCACTCTTTGGCGCCGGCCGTCTGCAGCGGGCCACTGCGGGCGTGATTCGAGAAGGGCTGCCGGCGCCGCTAGGAGAGGAACAGCAGGCCCGCAACCTCCGCGTCAGCGCGCCGGCGGAGGGCGAGTGAGCGAGTGGGCGAGTGGGCGAGTGGGCGAGTGGGCGAGTGGGCGACCACGGACGACATGAGTTGCGGTCTGTTGCCCGGATCGGCGTCCGAGTCGGCGGACGCGCGCATGGCGAGCCGGAGGGCGTGGTGGTGGTGGTGGTGGTGGTGGTGGTGGTGGTGGTGGTGGTGGTGGTGGTGATGACGACTGCAGTGTCGGAGAGGTGCAAGTCACGTAGCTACGCGCACTCCATCGCTCCCACGTCCATCAACGTGCAACGAGGGCAGGTGAAGCGCAGGGTGGTGGTGATTATTGATTATTGATTATTTCCTGGCCGTCAGCCCGAAGCCTGCCACCTGAAACAAGTTTAGCCACGGCGCATGTAGGGGGAATCTGCAAGCCTCCTAGCGTGCCGATCATCGCGCCTCCGCCTGCGGCCCTATCACCCGTGGGCTCACCAGCCGGCCGCTGCACCTTGCGGCTGTGGGTGAGCAGTGATAATAATAAGTGGGAGGTATGTACCTCATACACGCCGCTGCTCGGACGGGGCATCAAGCGAAGGGGATTTCATCAAGAGTCCCACCTCCAGCTGGCGGTGCCGTGTGCAGCGCATGCATCACCGAGGCAGGCCAAACAAGACTGGCCGAACAAGACTGGCCGAACAAGACTGGCCGAACAAGACTGGCCAAACAAGACTGGCCAAACAAGACTGGCCAAACAAGACTGACCAAACAAGACTGGCCAAACAAGACTGGCCAAACAAGACGGCAGACCGCACAAGACTGGCCAAACAAGACTGGCGCACGCCCGGCTCCCGCGCTGCCAAACCAACGTTAACCATGGCACATGCTGCAGCCAATCGGCAGGCCAAGCGACGTGCCGCTCCTTCGGCGACAGGTGCTTGAAGTGGCGGAAGGCAAGGCGTGAGAGGCCGATGGCGGTGCGTGTGAGCGTAGGCGAAGGGCGGCCTGCCCGTGGATGGCGTGCGCCTTGCTATTATTCTGGCTGCGGCTATCTCGCTTGTGCAAGAGACCTGTCCCATTAGGGTATTTGTAGCAATCAACGCACATGATACCACCCGTGATTTTCGCATACACCTCCCGTCATATTACCGTATTCACACTTCCAAAGCCCGGCGTCGTCCCGACACTTCGCGGCCCCAGCCTTCGCTCACCTGGCCGCTCCCGCCTTTCCTGGGGCCGTCCCGCGTGCCTGGGCTTGCTGCCTTAGGCTTGCGCTTACCTACTCTCACCTCGCCCGCATGTCTGAGTGCTGCATCACCACCGCGGCTTGACGCTCGAGGCTGCTCACTCTGTCGCACGCTTGCAGACAGCCCACCCACTGAACCCCTTCACTCCCTGCGCGCCGCCGCAAACCACTCATTCACCCGCACACGCACACACCACCTCTCCTCCTCGAGCCCGCATTCGATGCACCCGCAAGAGCGGACACGGGACACGCTCTCGTGCGCCGCGCTGACCACCCCAAATTGATCCGTCCTCCGACATGACGCGAGGAGCCACCATCGGCATGCTGCCGGACTACGAGACCAAGGACGGCCACCGATCCAAACACCCACAGCCCGTACTCGAGAACCTGCTCCCCTCCGGCCTGGAAGAAGGCACCTACTCGTCGCAGACCTCCTCGCCACGCCGGCCCCTCGCATCCAACGGCAGCTCTCTGCACAACCCGGACAGCGCTTCCGACGATGACGACGGTCTGCATCTACCACGCGCCAACGGTCGCGCACACCGCAGGCCTAACATGTCGCGCGCGACGAGTGAAATGTCGCGGAGATCCCTTGCTACGAGGGACAGCAGGACGACGGACGACGGAAAGGACAAGGATGGCAAGCTGCGCATGCGACACGGCTGGGAGGCGCAGCTCGAGAGTCCCGAGCAGGCGAATCTGCTCAGCCAGACGTTCTTCATGTACTTTGAGGACAAGCGTCATGAAACAGCAGGCAACCCGCCTCCTGGATTTGACCCCAAGAACATCGTGTCGGAATGGAGGATGAAGGATCGGTTGAAGACCGTGTCCGCAATCCTCGCGGTGTGTCTGAACGTTGGCGTTGACCCACCCGACGTGATCAAGACCAACCCTTGCGCGAGACTGCAATGCTGGGTCGAGCCCATCCCGCCCGATAGCACTAATCAGAGCTCGACGAACAACAGCAACGCGCAGATCGGCAAGAACCTACAGTCGCAATACGAGAGCCTTTCTCTGAGAACACGGTATAAAGTCGTTCTAGACCCGACGATCGAAGAGCTTAAGAAATACACAACATCATTGCGTCGCACGGCGCACGCGGAGCGCTTACTGTTCCACTACAACGGCCACGGCGTGCCCAAGCCTACTCAGAGTGGAGAAGTGTGGTGTTTTAACAGGAGCTACACTCAGTACATTCCCATCAGCTTGTACGATCTCCAAGACTGGGTGGGCGCGCCTGGTCTCTGGGTGTGGGATTGCAGTGCGGCCGGAGGAATCATAAACGGATTCTTGGAGGGCGCACAGAAACACATCGTCAACCAGCAGGAAGCGCTGAAGAGGGATCCCAACCGCGCACAGCAGCAACCAATAATCCGATGGGAAGACAGCATTCACCTAGCCGCTTGCCGCGAGAATGAGAACCTCCCCACGAACCCAAATCTGCCCGCAGACATCTTCACGAGTTGTCTGACTACGCCGATCACCATGGCCGTCCGCTTCTTCATGCTGCAGAACCCCCTACCATCGACCTCTGGGATCACGCTAGCGCAGGCACGAGACATCCCAGGAAAGGTCAGCGAGCGTAGAACGCCGCTTGGAGAGTTGAACTGGATCTTCACGGCCATCACCGATACGATCGCCTGGAACTGTCTCGACAAGCCTTTGTTCAAGAAGCTGTTCAGACAAGACTTGATGGTCGCCGCACTCTTCAGAAACTTCCTACTTGCCCAAAGAGTCATGCGCATTTATCACTGCCATCCGCAATCGCATCCAGAGATACCCGATACTCACAATCATCCGCTCTGGCAGAGTTGGGATCTTGCTGTCGAGATGATTTTGGCCCAACTGCCCAAACTGATCGAACAACAGAAAGCGAACGACGCTGCCATGGAGTCGGCGCCGAATGGCACGATGCCGCAACCGCCTCAAGAACTCGATTACGTACATTCAGACTTCTTTGCGGACCAGCTCAGCGCATTCGAAGTCTACCTTTCTTCAGCGCCTGCCAACGCCGGTGCGGCAGGCTACGCCAAACCCCCTGAGCAGCTACCCATTGTCCTGCAAGTTCTTCTTTCGCAGGTGCACCGCTTACGGGCATTGATCTTGCTTTCGAAGTTTTTGGACCTCGGACCTTGGGCCGTCAACCTGGCGCTCAGCATCGGCATCTTTCCCTACGTCCTCAAGCTCCTGCAATCGCAAGCCATCGAGCTCAAACCGCCCATGGTTTTCATTTGGGCCAGGATCCTCGCCGTCGACCAGAGCTGCCAGGGCGACCTTCTCAAGGACTCCGGCTACACCTACTTCACCGCCATCCTCAACAACGCCATCGGCATGCCGATCGGCAACGTCGCCGAGCACCGCGCCATGTGCGCCTTCGTCATCGCCATGTTCTGCAAGGACTTCCGCCCCGGCAAGGCCGCCGTCCTCGAAAGCAACCCGGAGATCATCGAGAGCTGCCTCGGCCACATCTTGGACATGGAGAACCCCCTCCTCAGGCAGTTCGCCTGCCTGTGTCTGAGCCACCTGTGGCGGGACTTCCCGGCCGCGAAGGCCGCTGGCATGGCGCAGCAGGCGCACGCGAGGGTCCGCGACAGGAGCCACGATCCGGTGCCCGAGGTGCGCGCGGCGTGCTTGGACGCGTTGACGAGTTTCGTCGCTACGGGCGACATCGACGCTGCGACTATGCTCGAGGAGGAGACTCTTGCGAGTGTGGTTGTGGCGATGGGCATGGACGGGTCGATCATGGTCCGCAAGGAGCTGGTCGTGTTCTACTCGACTTTCATCAAGAGGTACGAGTCGCGCTTCATCGTGGCGGCGTGGGAGCAGCTGAACGAAGAGCGCGAGGCCAAGGTCGGGGGTGGCAAGGAGGATGGGCCCGCTCAGCCTGACAATGCCAGTGCCCATGAGGGTGCCAATGGCGTGAACGGCTCGCGGTCGGTTCATCACCGTACAACGTCGACGGCGGCTTCTGACGCATCGGCCGGGACGAACAACGCTTCGAAGCAGGCCGACGTGTCGAAGAATACGATCTACCGTGCTGTCTGGCGACAGACACTGAGCATGTCGGCCGATCCGCATCCCGAGGTTGCACAGAACGCCAGCATCGTTGTCGACTACGTCGTCAATGCTCTGCTCGAGTCGCCCCTCGGCGGCTACGCCAACAAAATCCTCGACGAGCTGTTGCTTGAAGGCTTGAAGGGCGATCAGCTCACCCTCTCTGGCATGGACGTTCTGGCCCGTCAGCGTTCTCGCGACTTGGGCCGTCCTCAGACACCGCCTAGTCCCGCCACCCCCACATCTACCAACAAGGACGGCTATTTTGGCCTGTCTCGCACCGCAAGTGTAGCAGCTGCAATGAAGAGCTTCGTCGGTTGGGGTTCGGGGTCGAAGCAATCGAACGACTCGTCCACGCCCCCCTCACCCACAGCGCACCGGGGCTCCGTGTCCTCTCACGACCACCCGCACGACTACGCTTCTTATCGATCTCGACCTCTGGCTCCAGCGGATGCCGCGCTCTTGCCTCCCGACGCTCTCGACAACGTAAACGGACCGCCGCATCAGCCCATGGCGAAGATACCGCCTTCGCCCAATCTCGTTGTCAGAGACGGGACGAAGCCGCCGGAGATTCCGTTGAAGTCGAACTTCTTCACGTGGTCTGCTTCGTACTTCCGCGAGCCGCAGATGAGGCCTTCAGAGGAGGATGAGCCGGGTTCGCTTGACTACAACGAGCGCCTGTGGAGACGCAATCGCAACGACAAGATCATTTCCGGCACGCAGCCTATGAAAGAGGCGGCTGGCATCCAGAGATGGGATGTGCCTTGCGGTTACTTTGGTATCGGCGCTGCTCCCATGAAGATGCTCTTCCACCAGTTCGAACACCATCTCGTCACCAGCGACGACCGTGACAGCATCGCCGTGTGGGACTGGAAAGAGGCACGCCAACTCTGCCGCTTCAGCAACGGCAACCCACCTCGCAGCCGTGTGACCGAGCTCCGCTTCATCAACGAAGACGACCAAGCGATGCTCATGACGGGCTCCAGCGACGGCGTGATCAAGATCTACAAGCACTACGAAGACGTCTCCAAAATCGAGCTCGCGTCCAGCTTCCGCGCGCTCTCCGACCTCGTCACCTCCGACTCCCAAAACGCCGGCCTCGTCTTCGACTGGCAGCAAGGGCAGGGCCGCATCCTCGTCGCGGGCGACGACCGCGTCATCCGCGTTTGGCAGGCCGGCCACGAGCTCTGCATCTCCGACATCCCCGCCCGCTCCGGCTCCTGCATCACCTCCCTCACCTCCGACCAGGTCGAGGGCAACGTCTTCGTCGCCGGCTTCGGCAACGGCTCCGTCCGCGCCTACGACCAGCGCCTCGGCCCCC
>JAKLND010000039.1:32419-103342 GCA_022813125.1 Septoriella neoarundinis
CCAGGTCGAGGGCAACGTCTTCGTCGCCGGCTTCGGCAACGGCTCCGTCCGCGCCTACGACCAGCGCCTCGGCCCCCGCGATTCCATGATCATGCACTGGGTCGACCGCGCGCGCGACCACCGCTCCTGGATCGTCGGCGCCCACCTTCAGCGCGGCGGCGCCCGCGAGCTCATCACGGCCGAGTCCAACGGCGGCGTGCGCCTCTGGGACATCCGCATGCGCGGCGCCGTCGCCTCCCTCCCGGGCAACCCGCGCCAACCCCGCAACCTCCGCGCCCTCTCCGTCCACGAGCACGCGCCCGTCTTCGCCACGGGCGGCGCCGACCACACCATCCGCGTCTACAACACGCAGCTCCGCCACCTGTCCAGTTTCGAACCTTACATGAGCTACTTGCGCATGAGCGCCACGCCGCGCTCGGCCCCCATCACGGCGACCGCGTTCCACCCGCACCGCATGATGCTGGCTTGCGGCGCGGTCAACGACGGGCATGTGAATCTGTTCAGGTGCGAGGCCGGCGCGGGGGGTGAGGGGAAGGGCGGGAGGGACACAGGGGTCGTGGAGGAGTGGAGGGAGTGAGTGAGTGAGTGAGTGAGTGAGCGCTGGGGGTTTGAGCTGAGGCGAGGCGGGCCGAGGGGATGTGCGGGCAAAGGGCCAGTCGGATGGTAAGTTGTTTTTCTCTCTCTCGATGTGTTCTTTTTTGCTTTTGATTTTTCTTGATTTTTATTTTTTTGGAAGCGGAGGGGAGGGGGAGGGGGAGGGGGAAGGTTCTTTGTCGGTCGGTTTGGTATTATTAGCATGGCGTTGGGGGTAAGGATCGCGAGGTTCGGCTTGTTGCATGGGCGCGGCGAATCGGGTTGTCTGTCTGTCTGTCTGTCTGTCTGTCTGTCGGTACTGCTACTACTATCATTTGCGTCGAGATGGATGAGCTTTGGCTCGTCGCCGGCTGTGCTTGCGCAAGTCTTTGCTCGAGCGTCGTGTTGCTTTTCTTTCATCATCATCGTCCGTCTCCTCGGTCCGCGGTGTAAGACGAGACGGCCTGCGAGTTTATTATGCAGAGAGCGTGTGTACAGGTATGCTGAACTGTCCCTTTTCTGAACCATCGAGCGCCCACTGCCTCATGATGACTCTCTGGCCGTTTGGGTTGGATTTTGTGAAACGAAATGGGCTGTTGTGAGACGAGAGTAGAGGGTTGGTTGGCTTGTGGCTTTCTTTTCCGTTAGGCGGAACTCTTCGTTCGAGGGTCGTCTGCCGGCCGTCACTGGAAGCTTCTTGGACGCCGATCGTGGTGTTCACAATTGAGGAAAGAATTGCGTTACCGTCCTACCGTCCCTCTCATCAGACTTTCTAGAGACGATTCCTCGGCGGAGGGCCTACCAGCTGGGCTGGCGGAGGGATTGGCGTTGGCGGGCCGGGAGGAAGGATGCGAGGAGAAGCAAATCCGTCACGCGCACCGACCGTCAGCACTCAAGAGAACACGCAAAGAGTGTGCATCTCATTGTCCAAAGTATGACCATCAACGACCGTCCCCTTCCCCCAATCAACTCAGCCCCCCACCCTCAACCCGTTCCCAAACCACCTCCTCCCCACCAACTTCTCCCTCCGCCTCCCGTCCTCGCTCTCCTCCCTCGGCCCCTCGAACCCCAGCAAAACCGCCCTCCCGCTCCCCCCACACCCAACCCAGACGTCCAAGTCGAAAATCCCACCCCAATCCCCCATGCAGAAGCTCGCGCGGAACCGCACGCCCCCCGGCTGCCGCCTCGCCTCCGGACTCAAGAACTCCTCCGCGAACCACACGGCCGTCCACGCCAGGTACTCCGGCTCGAAGTACTCGAGCTGGTGCGCCCAGGAGCCCGGGGGCGCGGAGCCGGGCGCGGCGACGAGCGCGGTGGTGGCGGCGTTGCGCGGCGCGAGCCAGGAGGCGATGACGGAGTCGTCGTGCGTGGCGTTGCCGTGCGAGGTGTCGAGCTTGAGGCTCAGCGTGAGGGCCTCGAGGCGCGGGAAGCGCAGCAGGGGTTTGAGCAGCATCTCGGCGAGCGGGGGCGGGTCGAAGAGGTTGGGGGCGCCTTTGTAGCCGCAGAATTTGAGCTCGCGGATGCTGGCGCCGTGGTAGGCGGCGATGGTGTATGTCATGGGCGGGCGGCCGTTCCAGCCGTACTCGGGGCGGAAGGGGAGGGAGAGGTCCGGGGGAGCGGGGGCGCGGGCGATGTGCTCTTTGATGGCGGCTTCGTCTTCTTCTTCGAGGAAGTCGCGCTCGTCGTCGGTGAGGGTGCCGTCTGTGCCGTCTGCGCCCCAGGTGTTGCCGATGGTGGAGCAGGTGCCGATGAAGACGATTTTCTCGAGCTTGCAGTGGCGCAGGGCGCGGATGGTCTCGCGGCGCTCGTCGAGCGGGATGCCGCCTTCGATCTTGATGCTGGTGACGGTGCGCATTTCGGCGGCGAACTCGGCGATGAAGCGGCGGCGGGAAAGGGTGTCTGGGATGTTGTTTAGGCGCGATTTGGAGGTTGATTGCGTTCTTGTTGGCTTACCTTCGGTCTCCTGCCCTGGTGGATAGTCATCACTGTGTGGTTCTCCCATGCCAAAGTAACACGCATCGACTCGGAGATCGACAAGCATTGTTGACAATCTGCTGATGACCATTTGCACACGTCCACCAATGTCGCGTCTCGGGTGCGGAGCGAAGAATTGATCCATTGGCCAGGCGAGACATTTGAGTTTAGGATGTGCCTCTATGAACTCGAGTGGCTTCAGGCCCATGTCAAAGACCGTCGATCGAGGCTGATCTGTCAGGGATCTCTTCTCGGGGTCTAAGATTTTGTCAGCTGCGAAGATATCGATCACGTTCTATACTTCGGAGAAACCTACAATCAGCAGAGGAGAGGTTCGAGTGATCCAAGAGAAATAGACCACACGGCAGCATACTCTTATCCACAATCGCATTACGATATTGGAATACCTGAAGCGATGGAAACCGCAGGTCGAAAAGCTGCACATACCAGCGCAGCCACCCTTCATAGTCCTCTCGATTCATGGAAGACTCCTTAGGGGCTGTCATTGCCCAGTCCAAAGTCAGGGAAGTCAACGTGTCTTTCGCACTGCTGAGCAAAGCCAAAGCGGTCTTACCGGCCGTGGGCCCGTTTGCGCGGAAGAGGTGCCTGAACATACGCGCTTCCTCAGGGAGGAATTCCTGCACGGGCAAATACCAAGGCGCTTGGTAGGCCAGAATACTGCGTCTGTGGTGAGACGGCTCGGCGGCAGCAAGAACCTCAGCAGGAAGTGCCACTTCGTGGGATATGGCTGCGTATATGGCATCGTCGAATTTGTGCGCCGGGCCCATCAAGTTCTCGAATGGCACCGGCTCACCCGAGGACTCTGTCAACTCCATAGTCTGCTCCACCTGCTCTTGTCCTGATACAAGTTCAGCACCAACGGCGACGGTGTTGGTGAGGTATTGGCCTCCCAAGCCATTCTGCAGCTCAGTTGATCGGTTGCCGCGTGCATGGTTGAAGAGAGCTGGGTTCAAGGCGTTTTGGCCATAAGCCTGATGCACAGTCTCCAAAGGGAGCCTTCTGAACCGCAAGCTTTTGAGCCCTTGGAAACTCAGACGCTTCGGCAGTCCGTACTTGTGGTTTTGGATCTCGATCTCGGTACCTTCGAGGATCCGCATGTTCTCCATCCAAAGATGCTTAATCTTGGTCGGTCGGTCTTGGTCGAAAAAGCATCGTAGAAGGGCTTCTGATAGTCTTGGATGTCCAAACACGATTTGAAGGGTCTGCACATTGGTCATATGCTGTGATGCATTAGCTTCGATAACGTGAGAGCCAATACTGGGAATGCTCTTGGAGTGCGGCGGAGGTTCGCCAACATCGACAGGCGTTCAAAGGGGGCGCTAGACGTACTGCACTAGTGTTAGTTCGACTTCTGCGGTTTCCTCAAGAACACGAACTACTTACCCTTCACGGCCATCCGCACAAGACATATTGTCCGCGGATCAATCGAAAGCGTCTGCGCAGTGAACGGCGTGCGCTCCAACTCGGTGAAAAGCGCCGGCGGAGGCAGGTGACACCGATGGGTAAGTGTCTGGACGGAGGCCGCGATGTTGGGGTTTCTGACGAAATGGAAGTTCAGCTTTTCTGCCGTGAGAGTAGACCTGGGACGTGGAACCAGGTACTCACGTGGCCAGGACAATCAGCTTCCGAATCAACGGCGTGTCATCGTGCTCGTCTGTTTCGGCGCCCACAGTCGCACCTGCAGGTATTCTGTTGCCTGTGTGCGTGGCGGTGATGGATCCGGAGGTCACGGTGCGATGGCCGGTGTGGGGTGAGGTATGGACACGGCAGTCGACAAGTTCCACGTCACGCCATATTGCGGGCTGAGCAATCTTATTGAGTCGTTTTGACGTGAGGTTAACGGCGTAGAGCTCGTGGATGGGGAAAAGGTCCAGGATCTTGACGAGAAGCTCGGCAGGGAAGTCCTGGAGTGCTTTCGGCTTGATTTGGGTGTCGTCTGACCGGGGGGTGTGTGAATTCGTCATGGTAGCGATCGGCCGTGTGTTTAATATATGGTAGCGATAGATGTCAAATTTGATATGCAGTGTCGTGGATCTTCGTATCGGCGTATCGCAGATATAGTAAACGCATGCAGGGCCTCTCAGGCAGGCGGCAGTGACGAGGTTGTGTCAACAACAATCAACCGTGAGGCAGGTCCAAGTGGCGTCAAGGGGTTCCGATCATCGCTTCCATGTGATGGAGCAGTTCTCACAACACTTCATCATACTTATTATTATTGTGGGTTCATCTTCCAAGTTGAAAGCCTTCACGAAATCTTGTGTTTTTCATGCGTTTTTGTGAACATCACAAGGAAGTGTATCGGGGCGATTGTGGTGACATACTGCTGTAGCCATCGAATTGCGCACACCTGATTGGCTGATGACATTCTATTGAACCTCGCATCTACACTACTTGTGAGCATATGACGATATGCATTGATACATTATGAGCTCGTGGTTCCACGTACGTATACCCAATGACTCGTTCGCAAATTAGTCTCAAGCAATGCCAACCTGGCTATTTCTCTTGCCTCCATTCTCAACATTGAGAGCTAGATGTCAGATTGGGTTGGTGGGGTTAGGGTTGGGGTTACGGCTAGGTATCTGTTTGCTACTAATCAGGTCACCCAGCACGTACAACCCCCCTCGCTCATCCGAACAAATTGAGCTCCATGGAAGTTTTGAGTAGCATTTTTGTCAGCGGTCTCTGCTCTCCCGAGTTCAAAGATTTCACATGCTTTTTCCTCCTCTGATCGGCTATCGGGACTGGATCAAAGTGATGTATCCACTCTGCGAGAACATTTCGCAATCTTCAGAAGCCAACAGTTTTTGGAGCGCGCGATGGCCAAGTTGTTGGGTGGGAAGGGGAGAGATGAGTATGCCGATGCTGACCACCTGCTTCTCAGAGTGACAACATCACCAAACAGGTTCTATTAAATCACGAGCTGTGACTCGGGCTTTGATCGCAATCCGATTGCGAGTGCTGAGGGATGTAGATACATTCATATGTTCTATTTCATTCTATATGCATCAATATGTACCGTTAACAGTGCGTCGAGATATCCAGCATATCATCCATATTCTCCAAAATGACGAAGGCACCTCTTTGTTCAGACCCTCCCTCAATCAACCCTGCCACCCAGCATCCTTCAGCGCCCACTTAACCGCCTCACCCACATCCCTACTGACAACATCCGGCCTCGCACCCTCCGGCGCCTCGCCGCCAGCATACACGCCCGTCTCAACAAGACAGCTACGCCACTCGCTCCCATACGGACTCTTGTACCCATTGGCACCGCGAATATCGCTCTCCGGATTATCGCCGACCATATACACCCTGCGCAGGGGATCATTGAGCCCCGTCGAGCCATACAGCGCCTTGCGGTGCTTGCGCAGCAGGCGCTCCGCGAACTCGTACGTCGGCTGGTACGGCTTGCCCATGACGGTCATGTCGAGCCTCGCGCCCTGCGTCGCGGCCGCCCAGACGCCGTTGAAGGCCTCGCGGAAGCCGCCCTGGCCCAGCCGCGGCAGGTGGTAGGACGCCGCCCACCACAGGTCCGGGTTGCTGTAGTACAGGTGCGGCTGGGCGTCTTGCAGGTAGCCGTTGTTGGGCAGGGAGGCGTCGCCGTTCTTGGAGGAGAGCGTGCCGAGCACGCCGCGCGAGGAGAGCAGCAGGTCCATGATGACGGTCGCGTCGAGGCCCCAGTCGCGCGGGTCGTTGTAGACGAACATGGCGTCGATTTGGAGGCTGGCGGCGGGGTTGGTGGGGTCGATGGGTTTGGGCAGCGGGCTTGCGAGAGGTGCGTAGTGCTCGCGGAAGACGTTGGCGAAGGGCCAGATCTCCGGATGCGCGACGAGGATGTCGCCGGGCGTGACGACGTTCTTGAAGCCGTAGCCGCGCGCGACGGAGGCGCATTTGGCGCCGTCGCCGCCGGCCACGAGGATTGTCTTGTCGTGCAGGTCTGTCATCTCCGCAAAGGGAGTGTGCGATTGCACGAACATGCTGGTATCCAAGGGCACTTTGAGCTTCTCGGCGACGTCTGCGACGCGCTCTTCCTCGGACTTGCCGCCTCCATTGGTGAGCAGGATGAATGGTATGCGCTGTTGCTGAAGGTATGACAATGCCTCGCGGGCGGCGGGGATAGGTGTTGACGAGCGAAGGAGGACACCGTCGATGCTGGAGAGTCTTATCAGCTCGAGTTCAGTTTCCAGTCTTGCAAGATATTCCTACTCAAAAGCGAAGGCGAAGTCAGGTATCCGACCAGCAGGCGGTGCGGTTTGGAAGCTTCGGCGTTGCCATTGTGTTGTCTTCGCGGCCAGTGGCCGTGTGGTATATATTCTGGAGCATGGTGAGGCGATTCTTGGGATAGCCCTTGTGCCGAAGGCTGACCGCGCGCCGATAGCAGCCATTTGAAGGAAGAGGTCCTAACCTCGAACTGGTCGTGGTCGTACGCATGCTCTCATGAGGCGGGACACCAGCGCGTCATTGGACGCGGGTTCCCGAGCGCTAGCGGCGGGCGCGCCGATGGCAAGGGTGCGTGCGCCTTACAGGTCGGGGTGATGAAGTCCCGAGGAGCGACGTGATTACTGATGGCACATCGCGAGCCCATTCACCTGGGAAAGGTGGTTTGAAAGGCATACTGATCCAGTCAGATGCGGTGCTTCTCTTCTATCCTATGTACAGAGGAAATGACAAGCCCCCCAAAAAATCATAAATACAAAATCGATCCCGTCCCAGCCCTTTCGATGAGGTATTCCCACATTCCCAGCGAGTTCCCAAAAACTCCTAAACTCCATCGCTAAATGCAACCGCCTTGCCGCTATCGTCCGATCTTCCATTGACTGGAGGAAAGCAGCTGACCCAAACACCATATTTCCCGGCTCGAGTTCTGCTCTGAGCGATTCCCTGTGTATCTCCCACATAGCCTGTCTTGCCTTACATGGCTCGCCCCGCATCCCCCCTCTCGCTATCAACATGCCACTGCACTTCCTTCTTGATAATCATCCGTGTGCTATCATTGCTCGTGACAGAACTCGCATCCGCCGCCGCGCGACTCGAGCTCGCGTCGCCATCAGCAGCCGACGACACATACGCCGTGCCCTGCTCGGAGTTCGCAAAGTTGTCTCTCCTAGGACTCGGCCTCAGCCCGACGCCTCGGCTGCGGCGCTTGCTGCGGCGCGCGTCGCTGTCGGCGCTCTGCATGGAGCCCAGCATGTAGGCGCTCTTCTCGCGCGAGTTGGAGCCGCCAACCTGCGAGCCGGCGATGACGGTCTCGCCGCCCATGGCGCCGAAGCCCGTGAAGAAGCTGGCGAGGAAGGGGCGCAGGCAGGGGATGGTGGAGGCCATGATGGCGTAGAAGATCTCGGTTTGGCGGCAGATGGTGGCGACGACTTCGAGGGAGGGGTTGGGGGAGTTGATTCGGTTTTTGAGGAAGTGGAGATGGAGGCCGGCGACGGCGATGACACTGAAGTGATAAGTTAGCTGGGTTTCACGAGGTTTTTGGGAAGAGTGGTGGGACCTACGGAAGACGGAGGCCAAAGGCGAAGACGACCCTGAGCTTGCCTGAAACGGCAGTCTGAAGGCCCCAGACCAGGTGAACGGCCATTGCGAAGAGACCGACCTCGGTGATAATGTCGAATGCGGCAATTGCTTGCCACTGGGCGTATAACGAGCTACACTGTGCGCCGAATTGGATCCATGGTTGGGTAAGGTCGCAGCGCAGAGCGCATAGGAGGATTGAAATAAAGCCAGCAGTGATGGTCACGCTAAGGGCGACCCAAGCGATCTTCTTGTGGATGATGCCGGACGAAATGCGCTTGAACAACAGAACCACGCAGGCTTTGGAAGCGTATAGTGCCAGAATGTAGAACAGATTGGCAGCATAGTTGAGCTGTGAAACGTCAGTATCTCTGATTGCTCGGAAAGGGTTGGAAAGCTCACCTGTTGGACTGGGATAAGATTGTCCTCCTCTATCAAATCAATTGACGTCCCGTCGCCTCTGTGAACACTGGCAAAGACCAGCGAACATTGTATTACCGAAAGAGCGGTTGCCGCGGTCAGAACGAAGTCGTCTGCGGCGAATGGCGGCGAGACCTTGTATCGAAGGTAGACGCGGATGATGAGTGTGAGCAGGACAATGACCAGGCCGAAAGCACTGCAGATAACCAGCCAGCTGCCATGGTGGTTATCGTCCAGCTTGATCAGTGGTGCTCTGTGGCCATCGGGGATGGTATTCGAAGGTGTTGCCATGCTGCCCAGAATGTGCAATCGCTTCAAGAGCGATAGCAGCGACAATGAGCAAGGGTTTGTCGAAGGAGACGCATACAAAGACGCTTGCCAGCAAGCATCCGCCGTGCCAGTCTTTAGCGATGCCCAGCAGGCTGTGCGTGTCCCGCGAAGTCGGTAGGGCTCCGCAACAAGCTACCGAAGGTGCAATTTCGATTTTGGTAACGCTGGAACCGGGTAAAGGCTACACACGCAGGGGCACAGTGGATTGTGGAAAGCGATCCACATACGAGGCCAGGACTGAGCGAAGCACGTAAGTTTCGAGGCTGTGGACCAAGGAAGCCAGAAGTCTTCGATGGTCGCCGTGGCTTGACGTGGGGCCAGCCGATCCAGCTCGGTGCGACGTGCGAGAGCGTGGAGCGTGGAGGGGAAAGGTGCCGACACGCCGACACCTTATCACGCCCCGAAGCCGAACGCGCATGCGCACGCATGGATGATGGCGGATGGGCGCCATGATTTCGAGGCACAGACAGCAGCGTGCTCTTCCGCCGCCATCTGCCGTGCACATCAATACTGCATGTATATGGTGCCCTGATGATGATCAGCCTGACGTCGCCCGGCATTGGTGCAGAGACCCAGTGTCTGCATCAGGTCTTCTGCTTCGTCAGGCATCCTGCAGCTGCGATGTTGAAGAGACTAACGGATAGTAACTTCGAGGTTGCATTCGCATTCACGTCTAGACGACGAAGCGACTCCTGAAGGGCCGCTGCAACCGTGACGTACCGGCAGAGGGCCGTCGCGAGGCCCGAGCATGGGAGTCGCACGAGCCTGCGGAAAGATGGGTCGAAGCTTGCGAGCGACGATCACTGCTGCTTCTTCTGCATCGTTATTGGCGTTGGAGGGCTGGTGGCCACGGCGGCCTCGGCATGGTGGAGCTTCGTCTCGTCGGAGGACGCGATGTGGACTCGGCGACGAGACAGGAGTCGACGGCCTTTCGAGCCAACCGCCCAACGGACGAAGACAACGCTCAGCGACCTCGAATCGCGCGTGCCCGGACACTCACAGGTTCTACTCTTGCGCAAAGTGAGGTCATCTTAAGACTGCTCCCATCTCATATAGGCGGGCGCCATGGTGCCACAGCACTGGGACGCCGTGCCCTTATTGCCGGTGGCGCACAGAATGTGCCGGGAATACGACGCGCTCTGCACATCGCCTGCGAGCCTTGAGGTCTGCCGGGAGCTTTCCATGGTAGCGGTGCAAGAGTTTCAGAATGCAAGCCACAGGAGGATACTCAAACACTGGGTAGTCAAACAGCGCAGCTATGAGTGGTCCAGTCGGACAGGTACGAAATTACAAAGCCGAGGCGGGCAAGATGGAGGTCGACAGACTTTCACTAGATCGGATGTCTGCAACGAAACCTTCTCAGAACTCAGGCCTGCACGGAAGGGCACATGGCGGGATGCCAGACCACCCACCACCTTACTCGAAAGTCCATAGCGCACGGGTATACAGCTCGAAAAGGCCAACGCACTAATCGTGTGCATTGGCTGGCCTTGGGGTGATGCGCGTACTGAGCGTCTCCGGCCCAGCGTTGCTAGCGACACCTGCGACCCTTGATCCCTCCATCTACTCGCCAGCAGCGCCAGACGGCCATCCAATAACTCAAGGCGCGGCTCCACCACGTGTGCTAAACCTTGCGGCGCGAAAGCCGCCCACCGATCCGGCGGCCGCGCGAGAATTCTTCAAGGCTCTGCCCTGCCGTCCACAGGGTCAACTGGGTCTGAGCCCTGGCCGCCGTCCCGTCAGAGTGCGCAATTGCGAACGGTTGGCTTCAACCGTAACCGATGGTGGATACTACGCTGCCCCGGACTCTGCGCCGCTTGATCAGGCGATTGGCTCGGCGCGCGCAGTGGCGTCCCAGGGTGCAGGCCATCGCGGTGCGGGATCATCAAGCTCTCGCCTACTGGCCCCTCACGGATCCTGTGCACGCTATCCGCCGTTCTACCCGTGATGAGCATCACCCGAGTGCCATGTGCTGAGCCACGAGGCGACCGGGGCCATTCCATCGTTCAATGTACATCTTTTCCTTAGATCTGGTCGCATTCCTTCTGCTCGCTGCACGATCGTATCGCGAACCACCCGCAGATCCCTCGTCCGCACGTTAGCTGCTGGTCCAGCGTCTTGTGTCCTTTGCGCTTGTCGTTGGTTCAAACGATATACCACATATCACACAGCGCATCCCACAACAATGACGGCATCCTCAGCATTCGTGCCCAATGGCGCGACCCAACACAAGGTGGAAACTGCAGAGGCGATCCGACATGCAGATGATGGCGACGCATACGAGATGCAGCCCGGCGCTGTCAAGAGGAAATGGCAAGGAACGGAGGCGGACAGGAGGGAAATGTCACAGCTTGGAAGATTGCAAGAGTTGCGAGTATGCTACTTTGACACAAAATCACCTCGGAACCAAGATCCCTGTGCTAACCGACCGTACAGAGAAACTTCCAATTCACATCGATGGTTGGCTTTGCTTGCACACTCATCGCGACCTGGGAGGTGCTTCTCACAACGATCTCGACCATCGTGACCAACGGCGGTACTGCTGGTGTCATTTGGGCATTCTTGATCGTATTTGTTGGGTTCTCCTTCGTGTACCTTTCCATCGCTGAGATGACTTCGATGTGAGTATCAAGCTTTGAAGTGGTTTTGTGGAATTGACTCTAACAAATGCAGGGCACCTACTTCTGGAGGCCAATACCACTGGGTTTCTGAATTTTCGCCCCCTAGCTGCCAGCGATTCCTGTCATACATCGTCGGCTGGCTTTGCTTCACTGGCTGGCAAGCCGCTATCACGTCGATTACCTTCTTGTGCGGAACCATCATCCAGGGATTGATCGCATTGAACAGCCAAAAGTACGCGCTGGAAGGTCAACAGCCATGGCACGGAACTCTTTTGGTTATTGCAGTCACTGCATTTGCCATCTTCTTCAACACTGCTCTCGCTAAGAAGCTTCCTCTTGTCGAGGGTCTGCTTCTCGTTCTTCACGTTGTTGGATTCTTTGCCATCATCATTGGTGAGTTCATGAATATAAGACAGCAGTCAATGCGCTGGGTTACTAACATCGGATAGTCCTCTGGGTTCTTGCGCCCACCGCTCCTGCTTCTGCAGTCTTCACGGAATTTGCCAACGGCGGCATGTGGAACAGCGAGGGCACCGCCTTCATGGTCGGCCTGCTCTCCCCCGTCCTGTCCCTGATCGGTTTCGATTGCGCCGTCCACATGTCTGAGGAAGTCAAGGATGCCTCCACCACTCTCCCCAGAGCGATGCTCTCAGCCTTCGGCTTCAACGCAGTCCTTGGCTTCGTGATGGCCATCACCCTCAGCTTCTGCCTCGGCGACGTCGAAACCCTCCTCGAGACCCCCACCGGCTACCCCTTCATCCAGCTCTTCTACAACGTGACCGGCTCCCTCGGCGGCGCCAGCGTCATGGTCGTCATCGTCATCCTCGCCCTCATCTCCGCCGCCATCGCCGAAGTCGCCACCGCCTCCCGCCAGCTCTGGTCCTTCGCCCGCGACGGCGGCGTCCCCTGCTCCTCCTGGGTCGGCCGCATCCAGCCCAACTGGAACATCCCGCTCAACGCCGTCCTCATCTCCCTCACCGTCACGACGCTCCTCTCCCTCATCAACATCGGCTCCACCGCCGCCCTCAACGCCATCCTCGCCCTCACCTCCGTCTCCCTCCTGACCTCCTACATCATCGTCATCGGCGTCGTGCTGCTCAAGCGCCTGCGCAAGCAGCCGCTGCCGCACGCCCGCTGGTCGCTCGGCAAGTGGGGCGCGCTCGTCAACATCCTGGCGCTCTGCTACCTCTTCGCCATCTACGTCTTCGCTTTCTTCCCCGCCGTCTCCAACCCGACGGCCGTCGACATGAACTACGCGATCGTCATCTTCGGCGGCGTGATCACGTTCGCCGTCGTGTACTACCTCATCTACGGCCACAAGCAGTACATCCCGCCTGTGGCGCTCGTCAAGCGCGAGTACAATTGAGCGGGGGCTGGAGGTGTAAGAAAAGATTGCGTCGAGACGGCATGATAGACGGAAGGGGGTGATTTGCATGGCGATGGCGTTGTTTGGCGTTTGCTGGGATCTTTGGATCTATGCTTTACATCTATGCTTTACGATATAGTGTTGGGTGGGAATGGCCTTCGGGGCTGAGTCCTCGAGGGCATGTACAAAATTTCTCTTCAATAACAAAAAGTCCTTTTCAGATCATGTCGACTGTGCGACCACGTTGACGTTGTGTACTGGGCCATAGACGACACCGCTTCTCAGGACCTGGGCTACTGGGTTTCGATTCGCAGGTGAACATATTTCGCGAGTACTAGCGCATACTCGTCGTTTCGAAGAACGTTAAGCACCTATCGGACTATAGCGATACGTGCTCGTTACACGGAGCTTCTTCAGTTTCCTCACTTCCCATAGATATCCATATCAATCGGCAGGAGGCAAAAGTGTAGCTAACGACCGACGTGTGGTCAACTAGCCTGATCGAAGCGCCTCGCTAGACAGCAAAAAAAAACCCCTCCATCTAACAAACGTCCTCCGGCTCCGGCACCTCGCCCGCCATCGGTCCCAGATCGCCACTGAGCGTGCGCCCGAACAGCTCAAGCAGCATCTGGAAGCAGATGCCCGCCAGGGCGGGATCGTAGCGGCCCCTGAGAATCACCGTCGTCAGTCACGCCTGCCGTTCCTGCGTGAGGAGTGGGAGTGCGGGGTCGGTCTTACTTGGACAGCTCGTCGCGGATGAAAGCGTGCTGCGCCCACGCGGGCTCGTAGAAGGAGAAAGTCACGCTCGCGTCGTGCAGCGTCTTGCGGATGAGGTCGCGGCCCTCGGGCGGGACGTGCGTGTCTTTTTTGCCGAAGATCTGTTGGAGGGGAGGGTTACGGGTCAGTAACGACAGGTTTCTGGGTCTGCTTTCTGAGGAGGTAGGGGTGGTCATACCATGACCAGCTCGCCGGAGATGTCTTTGACGCGGTCGAGGCTGTCGTCGTTCTTGCCCTGCCCGAGCGTGTGCGAGTGGATGTCGGTGGCGAAGTAGCAGACGGCGGCGCGGATGCGCTTGTCGAAGGCGCAGCGGAAGGCGAGGTGGCCGCCGAGGCACATGCCGGTGGCGCCCTGGAGGGTGGATAGTCAGAGCCGGTCATATGTTGAGAGGGAGAGGGCTAGAAGTCATACTGTTGCACACATTAGCTTGGGTTCCACGGACACATCTGTGGCAAAGACATACCGATTCTGCCATTGCAGGTCTCCATGCTGGTGAGCAGGTCAATGCTCAGCGTGGAGTCTTCATCGTACGCGGACACCTTCTTCTCGATCTTCCAGGCATTGCCCTTGTCGGTGCCGGGACCATCGTAAGCAAGCGCCTCCGGACCGGTGAACTCGTGGTAGCTGCTTGGGGCGGCGACGATGTAGCCGTGCGAGGCGATTTGACGGGCGAAACGGGCGACGGGGCCGGTCACTGGTTGAAAGTGTTAAATGGAGGACACATTGAAGTGAGGATGACGCGATTAGGGAAACGCAGTGCTACGGATGCCATGAATCAGGTGCCGCATCTGCAGGATTTGCAGACACGACCCATTGCAACCAACAGTCATCGTTCAGGCATATCATCATTCTTTCATCAATACAATGAAGACAACCTTTCAGAAATAAGATTGCATCTCACCCTGATAGATCTCGCTGAACACGACAACACCTGGAAACTTGGCCTTCGGGTAGTTCGGGATTTGCGGGTGGAAGGTGAAGATGCGCATGTCCCCGCCATGCTGGGTAGGCACGTCTTTGTAGGACTCTTGGATCAACATCGTCGCTGCGGTGGAAGTGAAGTGGTCGTATCGCTTACGAAGACGATACTCGAGTGGCTGCCCATGCCGGGTGAAGCTTTGTGACGGGATGACACAGTAGCGGACCCGCCTTGCAGTAAGCGAGGAGGATCATTTCTTGCTTCTGGCGAAGCAGGCCTGCGCATGAGGCGCTGCATCGATCTACAGAGTGCACAGGACGGTAAACAAAGACGCGACAAGCGTCCTCAGCTCTGAGACCATGTCTCTGGGGGGTCGTCACCTTCTCCAGGCAAGTAAGTGAAGAAGAGACGGTGCTCTTGGCAGGCACGGGCCGGGGTCGAGAGGCCTCCGAGGGGGGCGGCGCAACGCCCCGGAAGTCGATCATGCCGGCGTAAACAAAAAATCGGCGCTCGACCACTTGTCAACACCACGACCCCTCACCGCCGCGTTCTGCTCCCATCACCACCCGTCGCGGTCCACGTGCACCCGCCGACATTTTTGTGAGAGCCATTGGCCCGCCTGGACGCGTCCCCAGCATTCCGGCGCAGAGATGACCGTCACACGTTCCCAGACCGGCAAGACGCCGAGGTACGCCTTGATCACCAGCCATTCCTTCACCTACGTGCATCGCTAAAATACAGCGCGCAGAAAGTCAGGCGTGCCTGACGGCTTCGTCGAGACCCCGAGCAGACGCCGCACCACGCGCAAATCCGCCGCCGCCAGCGACTCTTCCGCAGACGAGGAGAGCGAGCCCATCAAGCTCCCCAAGGATGAGGCGAAGGTGGAGCAGATCGACAACAAGGCGAAGGCCAACGGTGTTCCTGATGGCAAGCCCAAGGGCAAGATCATTGATGGCTGGAGGGAGGGCTCGGATCCCAAGATTGACGCCGCTCCGCACTTCGACTTTGGCGGCACGCTCGGTGTGACCGCCATGATGATCGGATTCCCGGCGCTGATGTGGTACATGTGGGTTGGCGCGGTCTACTACGATGGCAAGTTCCCGTCTGAGCCCAGCATGACTTGGGCTCAGTTTGGCCGTCATCTGGTCCACCTCGCATACACAGGCTCTTTCCCTCACCTGAAGGCGTGGATCATCTACTGGACTTTCTTGGTTGTTCAGGGTGCCATGTACATCTTCATGCCTGGCGTCTACTCTACTGGCAAGCCTCTGCCCTTCGCTGGCGGCAAGCAGCTGCGCTACTACTGCAGCGGTGTTTGGAGTTTCTACGCGACTAATATTGCCGCCGCTGTTCTGCACTTCACTGGTCTGTTCCCGCTTTACACTCTGATCGACGAGTTTGGCCCGCTTATGAGCACCGCCATCTGCTCCGGCTTCCTTGTCGCTATCGTTGCGTACATCTCCGCCCTCGCTCGTGGCGCCCAGCACCGCATGACCGGCTACCATATCTACGACTTCTTCATGGGTGCTGAGCTCAACCCTCGCATGTTCGGCTGGCTCGACTTCAAGATGTTCTTTGAGGTCCGCCTTCCCTGGTTCATCCTTTACCTGATCTCTCTCTCCGCCGCTGCCCGTCAGTACGAGACTTACGGCTACGTGACTCCTGAAGTCTCCTTCCTGGTCATGGCGCACTTCCTGTACGCCAACGCGTGCTGCAAGGGTGAGGAGATGATCGTCACCACCTGGGACATGTACTACGAGAAGTGGGGCTTCATGCTGATTTTCTGGAACCTGGCTGGCGTGCCGCTCTCCTACTGCCACTGCACCATCTACCTGGCCAACCACGACCCGAGCGAGTACGCCTGGTCCAAGCCTTTCCTCGTCTTCATCTTCACCACTTACCTCTTCGCCTACTGGGTCTGGGACACCGGCAACAGCCAGAAGTGCATGTTCCGCAGCATGCAGCGCGGCTACCACGTCCACCGCAACACTTTCCCCCAGCTTCCCTGGAAGTACGTCGAGAACCCGGAGTTTATCACCACCGAGACCGGCGACAACCTTCTCTGCGACGGCTGGTACAAGTACGCTCGCAAGGTCCAGTACACTGCCGACTTTTACTTCGCTTTCTGCTGGGGCCTGATCACCGGTTTCAACAGCCCCTTCCCCTGGTTCTACCCCATCTTCTTCTGCCTAATGATCATCCATCGCGCCACCAGAGATATCCAGAGGTGCAGGGAGAAGTATGGCGAGGCCTGGAAGGAGTACGAGAGGAGGGTACCCTACCTCTTCATCCCTGTAAGTCTTCTTGTGATTTGGGTCACCCTTCGCTCTGCTAACCCCACTTCAGTACGTCATCTAGAGGCGCTCTCACTCACACAAGCGATCGCCATCGCTCCACCGCGCCGCAATGTTCAAGCTCCTAAGGCGCGTCTCACACTCCGGTCCAGGCAGAAGGCTCCGCACCCAGCCTATCTGTGCCATCAGGGACCGAAATTTTCCCTCTTCCGTTCGATTGTCTCATGTTTTTCCCCCTGATACCAATGTTGCGTGGGTCGGCGGTCGGCGGTTGGCGCTGGTGTAGGTTCTGATGATACACTACAGCGATAAAGAGAAACGGATCTCGGGTTGGCAAGAGTTTGAGATTTTTGCAAGACTAATGCTGCTGCTTTTGCACCCGATCTGATGGGGTCTATACCTTTATTTAGTATTGTCGATACTTCCAAAGACAAAACCGATGATTCAACACAGTCTTGTCTTGAGAAACGATGTGATGTAGGCAGCAGTCGATCGCCGCAGGGGTATTTCTAGTTATATTCTACAGTAAACTGTTTTGTACAGATCAAGTCATGTGTCACGACACGACGTTGGCAGTCTAAGTCATCACCACGACTTGTTCTGCCTCACTCTCCTGTTGATGCCGCTAACCGGCTTGCGCAGGATCATCCACATCATTACGCTCGTCGCAGTGCTCAAGCTGAACCACGTGAAAATGTACTATCGCAACGTTAGCACGCACTCGTTCCACACAAAATGACAACATAGCGCATCCAAACTCACCTGCCCATGATTATTCCTCAGATTCACCTCCGGCGGCCTCCCAATCGGCACGCCCTTATCCTCTCTCGCATACGACTCGAGCAAATCCGCCTTCATCGTCTCCTCGACCCAAATCGGCTGCGACCCCACATGCGCCGCCATCTCATACACATCCGGAAAGTAGAACTTCCCCTCCGCGGGCTTGTTGTCCGGTGTGAACATGTTCTTCTTCCACGGCTCGCGCAGCAGCCCCTCGACCGTCACCACCCCGCGCGGCAGCCCCTCCGGCCGCGAAGCCTGCGCCGCCTTCGTCTTCGGAATCCACCCCCGGCTCACCAGCACCGTGCTGTTGCCCTCGTTGCCGGGGAACTCGCCGCGCCGCGCGAGCGGCGTCACGACCTGGAACCCGGGCTGGCCGTCGTGCACGCGCGGGCCAATGAGCATCTCCTGGTCGTGGCGCCAGACGCCGCGCGCGAGCACGCGGCGGTAGTCGAAGTCTTTGACTGCCGCGGGGTCGATTTGCGGCGGCAAGGGCAGCGGGTCTTTGAGCAGGCGGTCTTCGAAGCGCGCGATGAGCTCTGTTTTCCAGCCCAGGCGCTGCACTTGCCAGCAGCCGAGGAGGAAGGCCGTTATGGGGATTGCGGCGAGGATGGCGAGGCCGAGTTTGTTGTGGCGGCGGCCGGAGCGGATGAGTTGCGGTGGGTTGTCGATGATGGAGGTGAAGGCGGGGTCGTCGCCGGGTTGGGTCGATTGGGAGCGGTGTTGGGGGCGGAGGAGGGTGGTGGGTTTGCGGGTGGTGGTGGGTTGTTGGCGGCGCAGGCAGTTGGTGCAGGTCCATGAGGGGCGCTGGGTCGCGGTGGTTATGTTTCGTTTTGAGGCGGCATTGCTGGCCGTGGAGAAGGTCCTCCAGATGATTCGTGATTTGTCCATGGCTGTGGTTTTGCACCCTGCTACGAGGGTTGGCGGGAGAGAAGAAGTCGCGGCGTGCAATGCCGTCAACTTTCTAGAGCGCTGCCGACGCCGCCGACGGTCTGGGGAAGCTGGTGTGAATGCGCAAGGGTCTCCACTTGAATGACGATCGCGAGGGGACAGCAGTTCTACAACTGCGGTCGCATTGCAAACAACGCTACTGATTTGTCTCTGCTGGACCTATACTGTCACAGTGGTCTACTCTATTCGAGCATGTTCCACCAAGGCGATCTCCAAAGCGGCATTGGCGCCGCCATCCAGGAACAGAAGCTCGTTGCTTGCTTCGTTCGTCGAGGTATGGCAGCTGTCCGCGGGAACACCCACTGAACATATTACTGACGGCGATGGACAGACGACGACGCGACTTCTGCAACCTGGGAGAACGAATGGCTCACTGGTACACACGAGGCAGTGACTGAGGATGAATCCGGAGTCGACATCCCTACAACGCTCAAAGCGAAGACTGTCCTTCTACGAATCGACCACGGCTCGACAGAAGCTAGCTTCCTCGCCGCGGTTTGCCCCATTGAACAAGCCCCAACGCTCGTTATCATCCACAACGGAACCGTGCTGGAGAAGTTGGAGGGAGGGATCGAATATGCAGAATGGTCGCAGCGGCTATTGAAGGCTTGCGGGGTTGATTCTGAAGCAGCAAAGGAAGAGATGACTACGGAGACAAAAATTGGCTCAGCACAGTCTGCCGTTGGAGGCGCGGACAGTACTGCAGCAGACGCTGCTCCCGTGGTCAGCGAAGGCGCAGCCACGACGCAGAATGCTCCCACTTCGCCCGAAAGCACTTCACCTTCAGACGTCGCGCCGTCACAAACACCCGAAAATGTCCAAGCAATGCTCACAGAGCGTGGACAACGACTAGAAGCAGAACGTAAACAGCGCGAGGCGCGAGAGAAAGCAGACAGAATCGCACGCGCAAAAGCTCGGCGGGAGGAAGAAGAACGGGCACAGACACAAGCGGACAAAGGCAAGCAGCGAGCCGACGGAGGCGATGCTGCGCGAGAAAAGGCCCGCGTCGACTGGTTGCAGCAGCAAGCTAAGAGGAAACAGGAGGCCAAGGAGGAGAAGGAGCGCATCATGGCTAGGATCGAGGCCGACAAGAGGGAGCGCAAGAACAGGGAGGTTGAAAGGAAGCAGGCTATGAGCGCAATGGCTGGCGAGCCTTTGCCTTCTGAGCAAGCCAGTGCATTGTCCGGCGGATCGAGAGCGACAGGCACGAGCGGCATCTGCGCGATCCAAGTCCGCCTTTTCGACGGTTCGAGCATAAAGGGCAAATTCGCGCACGACAGCACGCTCGGCACGGCGGTGCGAGAATGGATCAAGGAGGCCAGTCCTGCCGGCGGCGCAGATATCCCCTTCAACTTCCGCCAGGTTCTGACCCCGAGACCCAGCCGAACTATCGAGATTAGCGAAGAGAGCCAGACCCTCGCGGACGTTGGCCTGATGCCCACCGCTACGCTCGTACTCGTCCCCGTTGCCGGATACACCGAGGCTTACAGCAGCTCGAGTGGAGGCGGCATCATGGGCTCCGCAATGGGCCTCGTCTCTGGCGCTTTCGGCCTCGCCGGCTCTGCGCTGGGATACGTCACTGGCTACGGCTCCAGCGGTGCTCCTCAAGGTAGTGGGGGACTGTACATGGGTGGCACCGCGGATGAGCATGAGCCCTCAAATGTGCAGGGCACGCGAATGGCGAATGCTGATCCGGGAACGCTGCAGAATGGTGGTCCTTCGAGGATTAGGGTCAAGACTATGGCGGAGCAGAGGGCGGAGAATGAGAAAGGCGCTGAGTTCTACAATGGTAATTCGTTAGGGACAGAAGGCAGGAGGGATGACGATGCTGGCGATAGAAGGCAGTGATCCAGCGCTGTCGATCGCGGATGTCGTATGTACTACTAACATACACGATTTTTTTGCAAAGCAGAGGATATGTTGTCGTGCAGTGATTCGCTGGTGGCCGTATGATCTAAGCCTGGGGGAGAGCGCAACAGTAACCCTGAAGATTATCCGTGAGACCAGAGTGAGCATTCAGCGGCCTGGGTCATGAGGTGAGGCTCTCGCTGAATGATTGCAGCATGAGGCTGATATCAGAATGTAGAAAATGCAAAATGGAAGTAGCGTGTTCGTCGATTGATTAGACACTCAAAATGCCAACTTCCTCCAAGTCACACCTCGATTGCTTCCTCTCGCCACACGTGGTAATGAAACCAAGCTTCTTACCCGGCAGCAACACCAGCCATGACCATACCGGCCGCAGTCCCCAATGCCTTACCACTCGTCCATCCCCTCGCTTTCACGGCATCAGACTCAGCAGGCCTCCAGTCCTTTCTACCCAACACGATGGGGCACACGGCCGGATTCGCCTCCGTGCACATCGCTTGCACATTAGGAGGCAGAGGCTGCCAGGGGACGACCGCGCAGACGGCCTGGTTCTCCTCCGTACAGGGCGGAGCAGTCACCGTCACCACCGGGAGCGTGGTCGTCGTCGTCGAGTAATAAGTCAACCAAACCGGCGGGAGGCTCGTTTGCGGGGCTCTCCGGGCCCTGGTCTTTTCGAAGTTCTCAGTAGACTTGGTTGGTTTGGCCTTTCTCGACGCCTGAGAAGCCTTGTTCTGCCTAGATGCCATTGCTTCCAAGATCACGAAGCCAAGGAGGGCCGGCAGGAGGAAGCTTCCCATCATGATTAAGGGAAGGAGGCAGAGCCACACGTAGAAGGACAACTTGTCTCCGGCGTTGCGGTACAGCCATGATTGCGGCTTATCCTTTCCGTGCAACTCAGGCAGAGAGGTGGTCGCCGAGGCCATCCAAGGGGTGATCGTAGGGGAACCTTGCGAGAACACTGTCGTGCTCGTCGGCTCCGCGAAAGCCGTAGGGATCAGCGCTGCGATCGCGATCAACAACGAGGAAAGGAGCATGCGGCGAATGAGAGCTCGATCGCTCTTTTTGGCGCGAACAACATGCTGGCAAGCGCTCTTCTCGATCGCTTTCGCGGTCTTAGAAGCGTCTATGGACTCCCAGGCGACTTGCCATTCGCCAACGACCCATGAAACGCAGAGCACCGCAACCAGCATGGCTATCATGGAGCGTATCGGCGACGCCATTGACCTAGCCGCAGACACCGCACCAAGAGGAGCAGAATCGATTGAAGCCGCATGGACTTCTTGTCCAAGAAGGACATCAGTCTGGTTGGCAGCAGCGGCGGTGCATGACGGCTCAAGGCCAGTTGCTGTGGCTGCGGCCTTCGTGAAGTCATACGAGAACACACCAAGGATCACCAGAAGTCCAACAATGGCGATAGGCGAGTCGCTATCAAGCACACGCATTACCAGGAAGACCGTGAAGATGGCTGTGGCGAGCCTGGCGGCATTGTTGAGCCCGTTGATTGCAGGCGTTGCGCTGCTCATGACATCGCAATTTGATTTCATGAAGCAGTCCCTCCAGCGAGAGAGCGGCGTTGGTAGACTTGTGTTGTTCGACGACATGGCCTCTGATTCGTACGATGAATAACTTTTATAGGATGTTGAAAGAGCTCTCAGCAATCTTCGATGGATAGATATCCGAGCGCAGTATGCCTTGTTGATTCGAGATATCGGAGTATCTGTCGAGGATAGTCGAACCGATTGGGTGTACGCTAGTGGAGCAGAGTCTCGATGGGCAAACGCACCCTTTTATACTCACAGGGAATCATGTCACCTAGCAGTTACTACGCAAGAAGTCAAGTAGAGTCATGCAAAAACCGTCATCGGGCAGCGGTGACCTTGCCGTTCTCATTGCTACCTATTCATATATGATACAGTAGAATTTCAGATAATGAGGTTGGCTCACACGAACTTTCATCATGCAATACCCTGGCCAGAGAGAAGCGTGGCATGCTTGGCGTGATGACGATGTAGGACTCATTCACGATATCCATCAGCACCCAAAATGCTTGCAAAGTTGGCGTACGAGCTGTCGCTGAGTCAGTGGAGCTGTATGACAAACATGCAGAGATCATAGCTTACGTCGAGGTCGGCAAAGGCGCCTCTGGCGCGTCGGGGACTGCGTTCTCTGGCGGCAATTCGACCGCTGGGACCGTGGGCTCTGGTAAGTCTGCGTCGGGAATAGATGTACTGATTGTGATTGTTGTCGTGCCACCAAAGATCGTTGATGTCACGCGCCGAGTAATTGTGCTTGTAATATCCGGGCTGCATGTTCGTCAGCAAACATGCTCTAAACATTCGGTTGCGTATCACTTACGTCGCTAGCTCAACAGTCTGTGTCTGAGTGACAGTTGGTCCAGTAGATCCCGAGACGCTGAAGGTATCGGTGATTCTAGCCTCTTTCATGTAACTCAGCCGCATCATCTCCGACATGGTGAACGTGGTCATGACTGCTGTCAAGTTCGCAGAGAATGTTTCCACAATCAGCTGGGAAGGACCAGGAATTGTCGTAGTAAAATTGATAGCAGTGGTGGAGGTGGCAGTGATCGTCTCCAACCTCGTCGTCCAGACTTGATATTCGCGGACGCAGCTTTCCGTGCCATTCTCAAAAGTGACGCACACTTTGATGTCAACATCCGTTGGAGGCCCTGCCGTGGTCAACTGCTGCCAAGGAGCAAGGAAAAACGAAGTCAAGGTCCTGATTATTGGGGTTGAAGTGTAGGAAGCGCTCGAGTTGTGATAGCCAGTGGTCCAGTTTCCTGTGAAGTTGGCGGCCGCAGTCGGTGTGGCAAGCACATAGCCGTATCGGGTGGAGAAAGTGATATCCTGAGGGCACTTCGTGACAGGATAGGTCGTAGTCAAATCAGTCAAGGTGGTTGCACAGACCATAGTTGCTGTGGTCTTATAATATGTCGTGCAAGTTCCGTTGACTGGCGGAATTGAAGTAGAATAGTTCTTGTAAGGCGCGGTTGATGCAACATCTGACGGCCTCGACACATGCATGAATCCAATCGGTGGCAACTCGCAAAGCGTATATTCCGGGATGTATGAAGTAACGATTTGACTTTGCTTTGTAACTTCCACAGGCGATGCCCCAGGGGACGGCGTTACAAGCGTGAGAATACCCGTATTAGTCGCCGTTGCCAACGCAGACACTGGCTCGGCCTGGCGGATCTGCTTGATGTTGAAAGCTTCATGCTTGTGGCCAATCAAGCGTCTTGCCTGGACTACCAGAAGCAATGTCCATAGAACAAGCATTTGGCTCAAGTAAGCCATAGTTTCGTCTGTTGCGCTTGGGAATCTTTGCTCAATCCGAACAAGATCCGGAGTCCCTCCTGATGTGTGCGTCGTTGCACACTGCGTGTAGACACGAGGCGAGTTTACTTGCTTGACTGCCAAGCCAGTGTCGCATTCCGGTCATGCCTCAATAACAAAAACGCGACGAGGAGTCAGGAATGTAGCAACTTCGCGCGACACCTTGCAGACGCAGAATTTGCGAACACGCAGTCGGGTCTCGCAAGGACCATGGAGCACGACTACTCGCTGTCATCGCTTGATGACACAGCTTCGTCTTCGTCCGATGCAGAATCTGCTCTGGCTTTCCTACCGTTGGTTTTTCCAGTGCTCTTACCCTGACCTTGTTGCGTAAACCTCTGCTGCTCGCGCGCGGTCATCGCCTTCTTCTCAGCCTGTAGCTTTTGAATTTTGCCAAAGCTTGCAGTCTGAACTCTCCTCAACGCATCCAACTGTGACTTCAGCTCGGCATTCTGTTGCTCAAGGTCCGGAGTTGCTGATACAGGGAGAGGCTCATCAAGGGCCATAAAGTCATCCAATTGGCTCTCCTGATCAGCCTTGACGCTAGTCTTGAGGTCGCCCTTTGCCACAGCTGGAGGGCCTTGGCCCCAGGTTGCAAGTTCGCTGAGACCTTCGTCCAATAGGTGTGCGGGGATGGACGTCCCGAACAGTGCTTGCGTAAAGGAAGATTCTGCATCCTGCTGCGTGCAAGCTAGCACTCCTTTCAATTGAGCATTCAGAGCATAGTTGCCGGGGACAACGCCACTGCCTGCGCCATTGTCTTGGAAAGCACCGAATTTGGGCTTGACAATGGTGTCAATTCGGAAAGACTGCGATGGTTCGTTTTGGAAACCAGAAACTGGAAGAAACTTCAGATTCGTCACTGGACCGGGTAGAGGGCCTTGCGGCAGGAAAGACTTCATGTGGCCCGTTCCAATATCCCATCCAATGATGGTGCCGGATTGGTGACCAGCCAGCACAGCAGTGCCGTCAAAGGATAGATCAAGACTGAGTACCGCACCAGTAGTGGCATCAGGAGGCGACCATACCTTAGCCTTCGCCTGTACCGGCGTCAGAGCGTCAATTGCGTTCTGAATACCCTCGGCTTTCTCTCCAGCGGAAAGCAAATCGATACGTTGCACACCACCGTTTTCGTAGCCAACGTAGAAAGCACGATCTGCGGCATCCACAGCTAATGAGTTCGGTACAGATGATAGCAAGAACGTCCTCAAGACCGCGTTCGTGTGGTAGTCCCATACCAGGCAGGTCTTATCCTGGGCCGCGGTGACTGCGATGTTCTGGAAACTTTCGCTGTGCCCAAGGGCTAGAGCCTTAATGGTGGAGCGATGTGTCGTAAAGGTACGCAAGGGTGCGAGTGGTTGCACGCCGTCGTTTGCGAATGAGAGTAAACCAGGAATAGACCACACATGGCAGGTCGAGTCTGCGGATGCCGAGATCAAATGGTTGGAGACTGCATCCACTGCAAGCTGATTCACTGCTTGCAAATGAGATTGCGCTGTGGTGACCTGGCGCCCCGTAGCAATTTCCCACAGAAAGATCCTACCCTCGGTGGTGCCCAGAATAAGAACGGCATCTTCACAGGCGAGAGCTAAACAAGTGATGCGTTCAGTAAAAGGGATTGTAGCTTCTTGATTGCCTCTCTCCCGACTGTAGACGTGGACAACAGCTTTTTCGGCCTGAGCCGCGAAAATATGCGTAGAGCTCACAGCCAGGCAGTTTTGAGGAGTGACGCTTTTTTTGAAGATGGTCCGAGTGCCAGAAGGCTGGTACTCGTGCACAAAGATAGCAGCATCTTTGGCGACACTTGTTCCTGTGGCCTTAAAAGGTGCGCCTATAGCGGCGACAAGCTGCTCAGAGAGCATTTCAAGGGCCAGAAGATATTTGCTTGGCTTGGTTATTTCGTCGTGCCATCTTCAAGCCTGTCGAAGTCTTCAAGCTTTCTACTTGAGCCAAAAATCGCGCTAGTCCGATTCTGGCGATAGCGCCAGTTTCGGCAACCTTACAGGAGCTGTCGCGTTGCTCCATCACCTGCACATTAACGTGTTCAATCAGCCACGGGTGTACCTGGGTAGACAACACCCTTGAATTATAGCGAATGCAAAACTCTGTCTGGCTATTCGCAAAGATTTCATTTGCAGAATTAGCTTTGCATGATGTGGATAATGAGTCTATATTCCACCAATCCGTACAGATCTCATCTTACGCATTTAGCCGCAAACTCGGTTGACTTTGAACCCCTCCTGGAAGTATTTGCATGATTCGTGGCATTGGAGATTTAGTATAAGTCTAGAGATAGCCCTCACCTATGCTGTCGCTCACCATTCTAAGAAACATTTCTGCAATATCAATATGATTAGTTCCTGGTTTCTCCAAGCTGCTTGCTTTGCCTCTTCCATTCTGCCTGCGGTAGCAGCACCACCAACTCATGAGGCGGGAGCCATCGTCCCAAAGCCACGCGATGGGCATTGGGTTGACACTTGGGCTGCTATGCCGCAGTTGACAGAACCTGCCAATTTTCCACCGCCACCTTTTGTGAGTGGCAAATGGAGTATAAAAGTCCACATATGCATCGGACTAACCAGCTGCGCAGAACCAAACGGGTCTAGTCTTTGCGGACTCGTCTATCCGCCAGACGCTTCACATGTCCATCGGTGCCGAACAGATTCGAGTTCGCCTCTCCAACGCGTTCGGCTTGACGGACCTCCCAATCACAAAGGCAACCATCGCATATCCAGTTGCAGCCAATGGCTACAACAAGACCGGATCACCTACCATTGACACGAGCTCCCTGCAGACCTTGAGTTTTAGCGGCAACAGCTCTATCATAATCCCCAATGGCGCACTCGCCGTGTCCGACCCTCTAGACTTCCCTATCGCTCCGGAGTCGATCGTTTCCATCACAATTTATCTCGCGACGGGTCAGACCACAAACGCCATCACATCACACCCAGGCAGTCGCACTGGGTCCTGGATCTCAGCCGGCGACCAAACTGGCTCCCGCAACTTCACAGATCCCAGTACGGTCGAATCCTTCCACTGGTACTTCCTGTCCGCTGTCGAGGCCTGGTCTTCTCGTGCAGCAAGCACCTTCGCCATTGTGGGCGACTCGATCACAGACGGCCGCAGCAGCTGGAATAATGCGAACCAGCGCTGGCCGGACTTGGTCCTCGCACGCATGCAGCGCAATGGCGCCACGAAGAACATAGGCGTCATCAACCAGGCCGCTGGCGGCAACAGAATACTGTACGACGGTCTGGGTCCCAACGCACTGGGCCGTATCGACCGCGACGTGCTGGCCCACAGCGGCGTCAAGTACGCTATGGTCTTTGAAGGTGTCAACGATATTGGTGTCGCAAACGACACTGCCGAGGCACAGACCCAAACGGGTGATCGCTTGATCCAGGCATACAAGCAAATGATCACTCGCGTGCATGCCCATGGCATTCCCTTCTTCGGTGCAACTATTACCCCTTTTGGCTGTCACAACAGCAGTATCCAGGCTTACTCGACTCCACTGAGAGAGCAGACTAGACTGCGGATCAATGACTGGATTAGGAACAGTGGGACGTTCGATGCAGTATTGGACTTCGATGCTGTTTTGAGAGACCCCAAAAATGAGACTCAGATGGACGCGGCGTATGACTCTGGCGATTGCTTGCACCCGGGCCCAGTTGGATATCGACGTTTAGCTGAGGAGTTTCCCTTAGATGTGTTCTCAAGATTCAAGAACGGTGTCAGTGGGTTCATGTAGATCACTGGAACAATCTCCATAGATCGATTCAAATTTGGACACACGTATGCGACTATGAATCGCCTAAAATCCAGCGGATGTCCAGGCTCTCCAAGTAACGGCACCACTCAGAATCACCAGGATTGATGGTAGCAGACTCCCCTCCTTTACTTTGTTCGAGACAGCTTTTCCACCTAGGGAACTGTTCGTTTCATCAGGGCTCAACGTTATTGCGTCGCAGCCTGCGATTTTGACCGCGGCAGCCTGCTTGTAGCCGTGGCTCGTATGTGTTGCGTCAACAACCGAATTCATGAGCCAGAGTCATGGTGTAATGGAAGGTCACCCAAACGAAGTTGCAGCATCTCGATGCGGCCAAGGCAAAGTAGCATGCTACCATTACCCTTTTTTTTTTGCGGGCAAAATCTAATTTCGAGAGCCCGGACACAAGGATTGATGGAGGTAAGCTAGTGTAGACCGTAGCCAGTTCCCATAGCATGATTACAGCTAAGGCGAAGCCAAATCGCCGTGCGCTGCCTTGTCGATTGTTGAAGAGGATCCTCTTTAGGTAGTGCTCAGACTCAATGGCAGATCCGGTGCCTCTTCATCATGAGCTGCATTCGAGTGGGGGCGTAGGAAGGGGCAGATCGCATGCGGTATATTAAAGAAGTTGAAGACGACTTCTGGACTGTGGAACTCCAATTCCTTCTCAGTGGCTCGAAATCCTTCCCTCTGTCAGGAGGGGAGTACATGAGCGCAGAGACCTAGGAGAGGATTGGAGAGCTATCGTCTCACATGATCGTAGAGTCTTCGCAATTCATGAGACATGGCCATGCCGCGACGTGAATTTGAGAACACTTCATTCTTGAGTTTTCCCAAGCAGCAACCCTGTCTCATGAAAATGGAAGGGAAGATAGTACGCCATCGTCTCTTTTTGGTTCGGAGAAAAGAGGACCTCAGGAATAGCCACTTTGCCCTGGAGTGTCCTACATAGGACTCGTCGCCCCGCCTGTGCTCCGGTCAGAATGGCACGTGCACGGCGTGATGGCATCGCGCCGGTGAAGACAAATTATTTGTGCCTCAGGCTATCCGCGCGAGCGGGACCAATCCGCGCCATCTTCGCGGCGCCCGGCTTGGCGGCTTTCGCACGGCTGTCCGCTGAATTTCCTGCTCCTCCGCCTGGCTTTTACGAGTTCTTTACGGCAACCTGCGACAACCGAACCCGACCGACGAATTCGACAATACCGAAAAAATGGGCATCGATGTTGTTGATAAACGCCACACGACGTGAGTTTCTACGACCTTGGAGCGATTCTGGAGGATGCGCGGCGCGAAAATACAAAAGAGCGCAAAGAGCCTTGGCATATTATAAGATCAGACACTGATCAGGACAACAGCAATGGTCACCGCAAGGCGCCCAAGTCGGGCAACGACTACCGTCAGCTTCTGCACAAGGTATGATCCCTCTCACTGTTCCTGATTCCTTTACTTGCCTAGTTTCGCACCTAACTCCCCAACGGCTGTACGCCTTTCTAAGTAGGCGTACCGACTCCTCGTTCAACCAGGTTGTGCTCCGCCGCCTGAGGATGTCTAAAGCAAATAGGCAAGTTCATCTTCAAGATTGAGCGTTTTGAGCCTGGGTCTGAATAAGACTAACCTTCCCGAAGGGCCCCCGTTTCCCTGTCCAAGATCGCTCTTCTGAACAAGAGGCCCACCTCCAACAAGGAGTTCGAGGGCAAGATCATGGCCACCGTCGCCAAGGTCACCGATGACGCCCGCCTCATCGAGTGCCCCAAGCTCAGCGTCTGCGCTCTGAGCTTCACCGCCACCGCCCGTGCCCGCATTCTCAAGGCCGGTGGTGAGTGCCTCACCTTCGACCAGCTCGCTCTCCGTGCCCCGACTGGCTCCAACGTCATCCTCATCCGTGGCCCCAAGAACTCCCGCGAGTCTGTCAAGCACTTCGGTTTCGGTCCCCACACCAACAAGAAGCCGTTCGTCGAGAGCAAGGGCAGGAAGTTCGAGCGTGCCCGTGGCCGCAGACGCTCCAAGGGTTTCAAGGTGTAAGCTATCTGAGATATTCTCAGACGAGCAAATGTGGTTCAAGCGTGGCACTGCGGCTTCTCTGCTACTGGCCTGCTTTTTTGGAGGGTTGTCAGATGGAAACGCCTCTTTTGCGACGGACATTGGTGCACGGCAAGGTACAAGGCGTCGCAAGGAGGCTATGCAGGAGTCGAATGAATCGCTTGTCAAAGGCCCAAAAATTCCAGATCAAACAGGCGCAGGAAAATCATCGAACAATTCCCAGTGCAAATCCCTGCTACGTTCCTGTTCAAAGTGCAGTAAGAAGCACGGTCCTTGATATTCCTCAGACTGTATGTGACCTACGTCTTTTTCTGATCCTGTGCTGTCCTGAGCTTCTGGGCTCAGATCAGGCGCCGTGAAGTCCGCTCTGAACCGCGATGCGCCGAAATTTTAAACTTTAGACGTGCAAACCTTAAACTTTGTCTGAACGGCACTCGCGCGAACACCTCCACCCGCGCACAGTCACACTTGCGGTAAACACCCAAAACAGTTGCACTGCCGGTACCGTCTCCCCTCTGTGATTGACATTACGCATTCGACATCATGGAAAAGACTGTGGGAGTCCTTGGTGGTGGCCAATTGGGCCGCATGCTTGCAGAAGCTGCAAACCGCCTCAATGTACAGGTCAACTTCCTAGATGCAGCCGGATCTTCTGCGAAGCAGATAACGAATCACGACAGCCATGTTGAGGGATCTTTCAAGGACTCGGAGGCCATTCAGAAGCTGGCAGCCAAGTCAGACGTAGTCACAGTCGAGATTGAGCACGTCAACACCGAATTTCTGGAACAGATCTCTGAGAAGACCGATGTACAGCCAAGCTGGAAGACCGTACGAATGATCCAAGACAAATACCTCCAGAAGGAGCACCTGAAGGAATCCGACGTGGAGACTGCGCAATCCATTCCTCTTGCTGCCCCTACGAAGGATGAGCTGGCTAAAGCAGCGAAGACTCTTGGCCTGCCGTTGATGCTAAAGTCGCGGAGAGAGGCGTACGATGGCAAGGGAAACTTCCCTGTCAAGTCGGAGGCAGACTTCGACGCTGCTCTTCAGGCTCTTGGTGCAAACAAGGATCTCTACGCCGAGAAGTGGTCAGACTTCAAGATGGAGCTGGCTGTCATGGTCGTGAAGACGAAGGATGACGTGCTATCCTTCCCGACCGTGGAAACCGTTCACGAGAACAGCATTTGCAAGCTTACATACTCACCCGCTCGCGGGGTTTCACGAGAGATCAACGAAAAGGCTCAAGCGCTGGCGCGTAAAGCGGTCGACTGCTTTTGGGGCAAGGGTGTATTTGGCGTCGAAATGTTCCTTCAAAAGGACGACACTCTCCTTATCAATGAAATTGCGCCTCGACCTCACAACTCCGGTCACTACACCATTGAGGCCTGTCCGCTTTCTCAATACGATGCCCATCTCAGAGCCATCCTCGACCTGCCAATTTCCCAGAAGAACCTGAGACTGCGGGAGCCCTCAATTATGCTCAACATCCTCGGCGGCGAAACCCCCGACTCTCACATCCAAGCTGCCAAGAAGGCTCTGGAGCTCTTCGGTGGTGAGGGTGTGCATCTTTACGGCAAGGGTCAGGCCCGCAAGGGCAGGAAGATGGGTCACGTCACAATCACCGCACCCACAATGGCAGAAGCTGAGAAGACCATCCAGCCTCTGGTTGATTTCATGGATCAAGGCAAAGCCAATGCATCAGACTCGCCAGCCAGGCAGATCAAGGAGCAGCCGCTCGTCGCTGTCGTCATGGGCTCTGACTCCGACCTCCCCGTCCTCAGGCCCGGTCTTGCCATCCTCGACAAGTTCTCCATCCCTTACACCACCCGCATCACATCTGCACACCGCACGCCCACCTGGATGGCCGAGTACGCCACTGCCGCTGCTGACAACGGTATCAAGACTATCATCGCAGCAGCCGGCGGCGCAGCACACCTGCCCGGTATGGCAGCGGCACACACCCCGCTACCCGTCATTGGCATCCCCGTCAAGCCCACTATTGGCGACGGCACCGACAGCCTGCTGAGCATTTGCAACATGCCTAAGGGCGTGCCGGTCGCTACGGTCAGCGTCAACAACAGCATCAACGCTGCTCTTCTCGCTGCCAGGATCCTGGGCTCCAGCGACGCGGCCGTGAGGGAGTGCGTGGAGCAGTACATGCGCGACTCGGAGAAAGAGGTCAGGGAGAAGGACAGGAGGTTGGAAGAGATGGGTGCGGAGGCGTACGCTGAGAAGTACCTGAAGAAGTAGATTAATACCGTCGAGAAGGGTAGATTCACGTAGCGGCTGGCCATTCCTCTATCACCAACTCTTTTAGATCCAGACTCTTTCCGCGGCGTGGCGTACACATAGGTTTCGATCTCGCGATTCACCACAAAATTTGACGTCCCAACTTCCCCTTATATTACCTGACGAGCTTTCCTTCGCGGTGATCATCCAGGTGGGCGTGCGGTGTGCAGATGTGATGCGGGTGGTGTAAGGGATGGAGAACTTGTCGAGGATGGCAAGACCGGGCCTGAGGACGGGGAGGTCGGAGTCAGAGCCCATGACGAGCGGCTGCTCCTTCACACGGAGATTACAGTACTGCAAAGCAGCGTGCTTCTAACTCCTCCAGGCATGCAGATTCAACTCCTTCTCAGAGAACGTGATAAGAGAAGACGGCTAACAGCTCCTTCGAACGCTTATGTAATATTCCGGCATCGTTCAAGCATGCTATCGTAAGAGTAACAGAGTAAGTAGGGAAACGCCACGACCATCGTTCATGCTTTCCGGAAGCGCTATTGATGCCACCGCGACGCAGTCGCATCACTTGTATGCCCTATGCAACCATGTCGCCTTCCAAAAACATCATCTTACATCCATGGCCCGATCTAGACCTCTCCCCATCCGCTCACTGCGCTGTCTCCATACCCACCACCGCTGGTGACTACGCTCCCGGTTGCACTGTGTCCGAAATCCCAGTAATGCCTTGAGCTGCCCGCATCCCGGCTCCGCCTGCTTCTCTTCGTGCTTTGCGACGCGCAGCTGCTGCTTCCCGCGCCGCGCTTCTGCATCTGGTGTCGGCGCAGAAGCGAATCTCGCCTCTTCGACTGCGCTGCTGCGCGCTCGGCGGCTCGCGAAACGAGAGGATGCTGGCGACGGATCTGCTCGGCTCGGCGCTGAGTTTCGGGCGAAGTGGCCCAAGAGGCTGGCAGAGGTCCGGCGGGCGGCGAGGGTTGAGCTGGAGCGGAAGAGGCGAAGCGCCGGCGAAGGTAGGAGAAGATCATGCTGACATCGATGTCGCGCTCCCAGTATTCGCGTTCTTCTTTCTGGCGGTCGGCTTCTGCGGTCGAGAGCTGGACGGGTTCTTCTTCGATGCCCCACAATGAAGTGTCGGGGTCGGAAGAGGGTGGCTGCTGAGCCATGGTGGGCTCGAAGAGAGACTCGGATGAAGGATTCTCTGAAGGGCGCGCGCTGAGCTTACGGCGCTGTTGTCGGAGGCTAGGTTGTTTGGTGCTTGCGGGGTGGTGAAGAGGAAGGCCGGCGTAGTCTTGTGGTGACTGTTGCATTCGCCGGTAGGTGCTGAAAGCGCCATCGTGCTCTGAAAGCTGGTGGACAAGCACACCGAGCTCTTTGGCGATTCGTTCCATGAGCTTGGTCTCCCAGGAGTGGTCGCGGTCACGAAAAGTGACCCTTGACTCGGCTGCTGCGGCGGCGAGCGGCGATGGCTGAATCGGTGAAAGAGTCGGTGTCGGACCGCCCGCAAGTTCCTCGCCGAAGATCACAGAGAGCGTCTTCTCATCAAGGCCAATGAGATCCTGAATGACTTTCCTTGTTATCCGTTGCCACCACGATTCACTGGGCTCATTGCCCTCGCTCTTCACCATCTCCGGCTCTTCGTAAATAATAGACTCTTCGGCAGGCAGTGAATGCGCGATCATGCTTTCGGGAGTCGCAGAAGTATCTGTTGCCCGAGTGATCCCACTCATCTTGCTCATGCGTCTTCGCCTCCGCCTGGTTTCCTTCTCGATCTCATCCACCACCGCCTTGCTCTGCTCCAGCCTCCACTTCTCGATCCTCGCCATCTTCTCATCTGCAGGATCCAGCTCTTGCTCCTCTTCAACCTCGTCAATCTTCCTCTGTATGCTGCTTCTCCTCCTGACATGCCTTCGTCGATGTGGGTTGTGTCGTTCGAACTGCCAAAGCTGCTCCTGCAGACCGGCTGACGATGTGAACGTCCCGAGTCCATCGTGGGTTGGCAGAAAAGTGCCGCCGGATTGATCTAGCTGATACGGAGATGATGAGAACGGATCGTGTTGGAAGGCGCGAAGTCCATCGTCCAGACTATCCAGTTCCGCGCCATCATCGTCCACTTCGGTCCCTTGACATGTAACCTCGCCCTCATCTGCAGTGCTCGTGATAGGTTGCGACCGTACATGAGTCTCTAATGAGCCAAGGTCAGATAGATGTGTGGCTGTCCGCGGCGTCTGTGACGTCTGCGACGCGGAGTCGGCGTGCTGTGTCGGAGCGAACAGTATCCATTCCTGCGACTCGTCCAGCGTCCGCTTGCGCAGGGGTGATGCCGGCGCCTGCGTCTCGTTTGCTGGTCTGGATACGGATATCTGACGCGCCGCCTGCGGTCGCTGTTGGGGTTGTTGGAAAGCCATCTGGTTGGTGGTCGCCTCGACGGGCGGTCTATTGGAGAGAGTGGTGCTCTATGACCGTCGCCTCACGGGCGAGAGCGGTCCTGTGAGCTGCCTATATGACGCGTGAGGACTTTGCACCGTTGTACCTTCTCGCCGTACCCGTCACGGTGATCTCACGCGAGCGACGCGACAGGGATGTCGTAGTAGGGACGAAGAGTATCGGGCGGATGCGAACGTTGGTCGTGAGGATCGTTTGCCCAGGGAGGATGATAGGAGTTGGGCGCGTGAGGTCTTAATTCAGGACGGCAGATGGCAAGTTAGTCTGGTTTTACTTTGCGGCAGAAGGATCAGTAGTGATCTCAAGATCACGAGGGACAGCAAAGTGGTGGATCCGGCCCTTCTGACGAGCTAGCGGGAGGAGGCAAAGCCAGTTATCGTGGGGTACAGACGAGGTGTCGCAATAGATAAGGATGATGGCAGCATGCCACTGCGTCTGCAACAGATTTCCCCTGAATTGTGCAGTAGGTGGAAAGAGTTGTTACACAGATGATATAGCCCGGCAGCACGATATGTATGCAGGCTGGCTACATCGAGGCACACCGTTCCTCCGTGAGGCTGTCCGCATTCCTGCTGTTCGATAAGGTGCGCGCTAAGATCGCCCCAGCGAAGCTGGCCGCCGCGCGCTCCTCTGACGTTGGCTTGCGTCCGCCGAATCTCTGGCTAAACAGAGGAACCACTCCGGCGGCACTCTGGAGAGTTTGAAACGACTGTCCATCGCGTGTCACCCTAATAGAAACAGGATGTTTATTGCGCAAAGATGGGAACTTGTGCAATATCGCTGTCAAAATATGTCACGTAATAATCGAGACAGACATCCCCATGCTCAGTGCGACCATTGGGCCGGCACACCGAGCCGTGTCATCCTGGTCCTCTCATGCAGGAGGTGTGGCTGAGATGATCCCAACGTCTTCTTGCTTCGCGTGAGGCTGTCAGATAAGCACTCCTAAATACCATCACTAAGGTATACATTGATGATGTACCTTGAGTCAGCACTGCGGCACTTTGCGAATCCGGCCAATACCGGCTCATAGGAGCGGACTGCTATGCTTCCGTTACTTCACGTCTCATCAAATATACTATTTATTCCCATCACCTTCTTCTCAATGCTGGACGACAGGTTGAGGATGTACGCCAATGAGGTACCCAGCTCAGACACATCCATGTCTTCATGCGTACGTCTCTCACAATCGCAAGTGATGCACTTATCGGAGCATAAGGAGCCCGACCAGGAAAATGACATGTCGTTCTACATTCATTGGCAAGATACATCTTAATATCCGTGCTCGCAACAGTTCATCGCAATGTCGCACAGACACAGACATGGCCATAGCGAACACGGAATCACAAGCTTGAGGATACTAGCTCTGTCCTTGCCGGTGTCAATGATTCGTTCCCCTCAACAAGGGCGAGATTGAATAGTATACCTTGAGGATGGAACCGACCATTCGTCATTATAATCTTTATCGTAATGATATGTGTATACAGAAAGGAAATGGACCTGGCAATCTCAGACAGGCTCATCTGCATAAGCTTCAGGCATGGCCTCCCGCTCGTTTCGCGCTTCTTGCTCAGCCCTCTGCTCCTCCTCGATCCTGACAGCCCACAGCGCTGATCCAGCAGCCGACGTGAGCAGGAAGAGCATGCTCAAAACTGGCACAAGCTGCAAAACCATGTACACCGTGCCGAACCACATGTACTCAAACTTCCTTTTCTTGGTCTTGATGAAGGCTTTCCTCTGCTGTTTATTGAAGCCTTTCAAAGTAAAGTAGCGCCAGTTGAGCAGTGGCCCGGCGCGGTAGCCAGTCAGGATCAAAAAAAGCGGGACGCCGACGAACGGAATGAAGTTGAGCGGCAGAAAGATTGCCAGCTCAATGAGCTGCCGTAGTGAGAAGGGCGCGAAAACAGCTCCCTTCTCGCGCGACCCCAGCCTCTTGACAGGATCGCTCTCGTCATAATCCTCAGCCACCACTCGCCGGGTCTTCACCAGGTCTTCGTATCCCTCGCCAACCATTACGGCGTCGAAAATGTCCACCTGCGTGTAATCGACAAACAACGCCTCGAAGATCAGCGCGATGAGCAGATTGCCCATGCTGAGGATGAAGAAGGTTGCATTGACCCATGCGCTGCCTTTGAAGTGGAAGAGAGCGAGAAACGCGACCAGCGGGATGTACAGTGCCAGGAAGAGGATCGCGAGGATTGCAGTCGAGAGTACTGTGAGTGGAATCAGGCGGCTGCGAAGAAGTGGATGCAGTGATCGGTGGGTCGCAAAGTAGTAGATGCCCTTGAGCGGATAGAAGAACGCCGGCGTAAAGTTCGCGCGTATGAAGCGCGAGGTTGACTGAGAAGGCATGGTTATTGTCCGATTTTGATGCAAGCCTTTTCGCTCCAGAGAATGAGTTGAGCTCTTGAGAAAGGCGCGTCCGCGGTCTGGATTAGACAGTCGAGCTCGCAAACGCTGATAGAGCCAGGAATATTGCGCCCAGATTACAAATAGCTAGCCGTGATCGCAGGAGCACCGAGTCTCCTTAGATGTTCATCGCAGTAGGAAAGGCATGGTTGGGTCGGTCAAGACAGAGTGAGCACGAGTCCCGTAGCATTTGGCTGCCTGCTTGCCAGCCGCGCCGGGACTGGGAAGAGCCTTCAGTGCCCTGACGTCGTGAAGCTTGTTGGCCTGAGGCAGCACTTACCTTGCCGAGTCGGCCGCGCGCTGAGATTCCGTGGAATTTTCGGCAGACCTTCACTTTCTCCAACTTCTCGAAGTTCTCTGCCAAGGCCACACTCTCGCAAATTGGGGACTTGCGCGCTGAACGACGACGACGACCCGACTGCAGGCGAACAACTAACCCACAGCGACACTCCCGGAACTCCCAGACAAGATGAAGTGTACGTATTATTGTTGCTGTACGCGCGCGACATTGCACATGCTGACATTTTCGTAGTCCTCAAGACTGGCCGTGTGGTACGAATGAGCTTGCGATAACCCCGAAAAATCACCAAATATCGAATACTGACCCCCGAAAAGGCCATCATCTCCCGTGGACGCTACGCCGGCAAGAAGGTCGTCCTCCTCATGCCCGTCGACAACGGCTCCAAGGCTCACCCCTTCCCCCACGCCATTGTCGCCGGCATCGAGCGCTACCCGTCCCACGTCACCAAGCGCATGTCCAAGGCCCGCCAGACCAAGCGCTCTAAGGTCAAGCCCTTCATCAAGGTCGTCAACTACAACCACCTCATGCCCACTCGTTACACTCTCGAGCTCGAGGGCCTCAAGAACACCGTGACCTCGGACACTTTCAAGGAGGTCAGCCAGAGGGAGGACGCAAAGAAGACTGTCAAGAAGACCTTCGACGAGAGGTACCAGAGCGGCAAGAACAGGTGGTTCTTCACCCCTCTGAGTGAGTACACCCGGGATGTAAAAGTTGAAAGAGGGTTTGGTATACTGACTGTCATCACAGGGTTCTAGAGGTTGTGCGCAATGGATGGAATGCAACAACTGCTGGGATGCGATTCGGAGTTCGTGTGTGCTAGCGGAAGTCTAGCTTGAATGCAAAGCCTTTCTTGCGCGTCAAATACCTATGTCGACAGTCCCACAGCCTCAATTACCTACCTTACGAACGTTGACGGACAGAAATTGTCATTTGCTTGCGAAAATGTTTCCTTTTGCTTAACTTCTTCTAGGCTTTCATGCTAATCGATTAGAAACCTTTTGGCGACAGCTTCGATTACTGCAGCATTCCGTGGACATCAGCATAACCACGGCAACCACACTGGTACTCGATCTTCTCACAGGCATCACCCAATTGACGACTATGCAAACTATCCATACAGGCTGCAGATTTGTCAGGGCGGAGTGCATGGGCAATGGGTGACGCACAACAGATGGGGCTGGTGCTTCGCGAAAGATGATTGGTAATGAGCTATGGTTGTAGGAATTTTTCGCGGCTGCAGGTTCTTCGAAGGGAAGCAGCATCAGGCACACTTTTACACCAACCTGAAGGCCAGGAGTCGTCGACCGTTTATTATGATGCGGCAGCCACGCTGGTGTTGTCGTCACTCGTCAAAGAGGTTGTCGAGCTTGCTGCAGCCACGACTACCGGGCCCTCAGCTTTTATCGGCCCCACTGCTCGATGAGAAATCGGTTCGGCGGACGTATTGACCTTTTGGCATGTGGAGTGAAGAGCAGGGTATGCGATGGATGCACTGGTTTGGTTGCCGGACGCTATAACCGAAGCGGTATCCAATAAAACACGTCTTCGCGGTTAGCGTGAGGTCAGCAATCGCCGGCAATGTGTGTTGGTCTGATGTGATCATGATACGCCAATGACCGACGTGCTCCTTTCACATGACGACAAGGGAGAAATGCGATGGATATACTCGAATTACGTCCAATGGTGACTGGTAGAATCAAAACGTCCTCGGACGATTCATGCCCTACACCTAGACCTGAAAACTTGGGAGACTCGCCCTATCAGCACTTCTGCTGGGCATACCTCGTTGCGGCACTGATATGTACCTAGGATAGAACTAGTCAACGATATGGGGTCGGCACAAGGCTGAAGCCAAGATGTACCACTAATAACACTTTCTGGTAATACCCCGCCCGGAAAGCTTACGTCTGTCTCCATGCTACTTCGCATCTCTCTAGCTCTTACAATCTCAAGCCGCGGCTGAGTGGACTCAATGCCTGTTCGCTTCTACAATGTCAGATGCGGGGTCGTGCCACTCGAGGTCCAGACTGCATTTATATTCAGATAAAAGCAACGTTCCTACAATGTAAGTTCGATTTCATACAAGTCAGAGACGATTACATCTGTCTACACTGGTATTTCATCAAATACTCGGCCATCATCAACAATGGGCCTCCCGTCAGAGCAAAACGCCGCCGTCAAATCAGGCTCCGGTCACGAAGCCAAAGCACCTGTCCAGCGTGTCCCTGTCCCTCAAGCGCAACAATTGGCTCCAGGTCAAATCCTCGTGAAGATCAACTGGACTGGTCTCTGCGCCTCTGACAAGTCACTGTTGCACGATGAGTGGTCTGCGTTTGGTGTCAAGATGCAGGACGTCGCGCGCGGCATCGCCGGCCACGAGGGCGCTGGCGAAGTCGTTGCAGCCCATCCAGACGTCCAGGATATGTGGCAGGTGGGTGACCGAGCGGGTATTAAATGGGTGGTGAGTACGTGCAAGCAGTGCGAATTTTGCCTGAACGGCACGGACGAGTTGCACTGTCCTAAGCAGCTCAATTCTGGTTTTACCATGCCTGGAACTTTCCAGGAGTACTGTATCACCGACGGGAGATACGCCACGAGGTACCAGCATCTGCTGAGCTACTGACCAACCTCCATCAATACTGACGATCGCATAGACTTCCGGATGCTGTCTCGGACGAAGAGGCCGGGCCCATCATGTGCGGCGGCGTCACTGCCTACGTCGCTTGCAAGCGCAGCGCCGTGCGGCCAGGCCAATGGATTATCATCTCCGGCGCTGGAGGTGGCCTCGGCCATCTGGGCGTCCAGTACGCCAAGGCCATGGGGATGCGTGTGATCGCGGTCGACGGTGGCGAGGAGAAGGGCAAGCTCTGCAAGGACCTCGGCGCGGAGGAGTACCTTGACTTCACGGCCGTCAGCGACATGGCTGCTGAAGTCATGCGAATCACCAAGTACGGCGCTCATGGTGTTGTCGTCTTCGCAGCTTCGAAGGAGAGCTACGCTTCTGCTCCAGGCTTCTTGCGCCCTGGCGGTACAGTCGTGTCTGTTGGTCTTCCGGCGGATCCTACCGTTGTTGCAGGAGCGCCACCGATTATGATGGCCTTGAAGAGGCTGAACATTGTCGGAAGTGTGACTGGGACCTTGAAGGTCTGTTCTCTTGCGGTCCTATTTTTGTTTACTGCGCTAACGCATCATACAGGAAGTGGAAGAAGCGTAAGAATGCTCACTATTCACGTTCGGCTCGATAGCGAGAATTACTGACACTGTACTTCGACTTAGGCTCGACTTCACCGCCAGAGGTTTGGTCCACCCAATCCTTACCAAGGGCACCTTGGACGATGTGGACAAGTTCTGCGACATGATGGTTCACGGCAAGTTGCCAGGTAGAGCGGTGTTGAAAGTTGCGGCTTAGCGTGCGCAAAGACATCGGGTCGAATGGTTGTCGTGATCAAGTAGCATGACTAATCGAGTTTTAGCGAGCCCAGTGACGGTGTTCATTCTATTTCTGGTTCCTTTCGCAACGAGCACTGAATTGCAACGTTCACCAGGATCGTGCCGATGATCATCCCGCAAGGAATATGGGGCTTTCCATGTCAGACAATTCATAGATATGAGATTGCAGACTTGCGCAGCCACAGCTTTTTCGTTCGTTTCGCATTCCCAGAATAGGAGGGAGGCATCAAAAGTAGGGTTAGGGTTAGGGCTGGGTTGGGGTTATTGGAGACTTGGGAATCCAGCAGACCTTCACTAACGTATAAATGCTCATGGATGCTTAAAGAGATGTGGAAAGCCGATGGATGATCTTGTCGATCTAGATATCGATGATTCTCAAAATTGATATGCGCAACCGTGTTTTTTATGATACGAATCAGCGAGACGATTGCGTCTTTCCCCGACTCGCAGCAACAACGCATCTCGCGCTGTGGCACAGCATGCTACGGCCTCGGTGAAAAGATCTTAATAGTCTCCACTGTTCTCAATACCCGTCAAAAAACGAATATAGGCATTAAAAAAAAAGCTGGATCTTCATGTGAATGCAACATGCGACAATCCACAGCGGATACCAAGGTCCCTTGATCGCCCAAACAAGCAGATCACATGCCGCGCCGCGCTTCCCCAAGCACTTTCCGGCGGGGCACGCAACCACGATGACGTAGCATCCGCCTACTTCCTTCTTCCTGCTTTGCGGCATTTGAAGAGGAGGAAGAACTTCGCGCCCTCGTCAGAAATATAGTGCTTTTACTTAATTCTTGCTGGCATATCGCAGTTTATCTGAAACATACGGAAAGTGGAAGAGACCGCAGATCAGCTTCAGACCCTGCCGAAGAAGCTCCTCACCATGTACGCGAACATTCAACTCCACGCAGCAGCAGGCCGCTTGTACATCCGGTTTTTTGACCAGAAACGAATCTGACATGCTGCAGGAATATTGGACGCTCTCACTCTGTTCGCTCCAAGGGTAGCAATACCTCTGGGGGTACCTCCAGCAAACCCCACTTTTCCCTGGCCTCGCTGCGTGGATCTCAGCAGCCGGAGCTCTCCAAGCGCCTGTACCGCCTAATCAAGTCCGAGAACCATGCCATTAGTGCATACGAGAACGCTTCCAAAGAGGGCGCGTCGATTGCCGGACAGCTGAGCGACTGGGGCGAGAGCACTGAAGATGAGGCGTTGAGCGATATCAGTGACAAGCTGGGAGTGCTTCTGGCAGAGATTGCAGAACAGGAGGATCTCTTTGCTCAGGGACTTGAGGATAGCCGGACTGTGCTGAAGCAAATCCGTAATACGGAGAGCTCAGTGCAGCCCAGCCGAACGCACAAGCAGAAGGCACGGCTTTGGCCTCCCACGAGATGCCAATTCGAAAGCAAGCTAACACAACCCCGCCACAGATCCAGGATGAGATCCAAAAGCTCAAGTACAAAGAACCCGAGTCGACGAAGCTCATCACCCTTGAGCAGGAGCTTGTCCGCGCGGAGGCGCAATCTCTCGTCGCCGAAGCCCAGCTCACCAACATTACCCGACAGAAGTTCAAAGAAGCGTACGATCTTCACACTGCTGCCATCATTGAGCGCGCCGAGAAGCAGATCCTGCTCGCCAACCAAGCACGACAGCTCATTAATCTACTTGACGATACCCCCATCGTTCCCGGAGAGGAACGTCCCGCGTACAACGGCGCGGAGCCCGCAAGGCAGACGCTTAACGACGCCGAGGAGGGTCTCAGAACTTGGCAGCCGAGCCACGCTCGTATTACCATGCAGAGTGGCAAGCTAGGCGCGAATGCCATGCCTGGTCAACCCGGTGGCGGCGCGGAGGAGCTCAACGCGGCAACTGGAAGTGCCAATGTGCTTCCCCCTGGCAACTCATTACTGAGCGAGGAACAGCGGGTCGAGGCGATGGAGCGGGCGCAGGAGGAGGCTTCTAGCTCTGCGCCGTACTCTACCATGACTGAGTCGACCCGATCGGAGAGCCCGGTGCAGAAGCCTTCCGTTGCTTGATCGACTTAGGTGTTGAAGCTTGGTTGACCACCACCATACTCCCTATAGCACGACTAGAGGGCAGTCATGAGCGATGAGGGAGGCGGGATGTTCGTTGTAAGGTGGATTATGGAGTAATTTACAGTCCGTGAGTAGCGCTTTACCGTTAGCTGCTTTCCTTTACATATTGCGAATCGCTCATCGTCAATTTATTTACCCCGGCACTCCCAATCCATGCAAGTGAATAGTCTCGCGACCCAAAGCCTTATGGCAAGCAGAATAGCGACGGCCCCACCAATAGCGTTGAGTCAGGCAGTAAGTGAACCCGTTCAGGCCTCTTCACGTGCCAAGATCTAACCTCACTTCACCGCCACCAAGCGGGCGCCAGTCGAACGCTCCTTCCTCGCGCGCGCTCCTTCCACTCTTCTTGAGAGCGGGATTAGCCATCCCGATCCCGTCGCACACGACACAATAAAAATTTTCACCTGCGCTTGCAACTTTCTGTTTCCGCTCTTCATCATCATTCGCAAAGGCGCGATTCTCTTTCCATACTAACATTGGTACGACCTGAAGCTCAGCAACATCTTCGACAACTCTCGACAGCCTTCGCAGCCCGGAACAGCGATCACGATTGTTTCGACCCGCAGCTCAGCAACACCTTCGCCACCTCTCGACAACCTTCCCTGCCCGACATTGCGATCACGATCGATACAAAACACAGCTCATCGACGCCCTCGACACCTCTCGGTCTGACTTCCGGCACCGTATACAGCGTCCCGACCGATACGAACCACCGCCCAGCGACACCCTTCGACACTTCTCGAGAGCCTTTCAGTGATCGATACAGCGTCCCAACCGAAACGACCCGCGGCGACAACTTCGACATCTCTCGGTAAACTTTCAGCACTCAACACAGCGTCCCGAGCGATACGAACCGCGGCTTAGCAACACCCTCGACATCGCTCGACAGCGGAACAGTAGGGAGGGCGGGAAGGACGTGGGACGGAGAGGATGGAGGCCAGGGAGGGGGAGGAGAGGGGAGGGAGGATGGAGGAGGAAGAGAGAAAGGAGGGATGGGGAGGATGAGAAAGACAGAGGAAGGGGTATAGGGGGGATGGAGGATGGAGAGTGGGAAAGACGGGGAAGGAGGATGATAGGAAGGCTGGAGGACGGAGGATAGGGGGCAGGGGGAAATAGAGGATGTGGAGGATTGGAGGTGGAGGGTGAAGCGGACAGGGAGGATGGGAGGTGGAGAGGACAGGGAGGAAGGGGAATGGAAAAGATGGAGGATGGAGGATAGGAACGGGGGGAGAAAAGAGGATGTAGAGGACGGATAGGAGGGAGGAAGGAGGATTGGCAGGATGGAGGACGGAGGATAGGGGGAATAGAGGATTTGGAGGATGGGGAATGGAGGGTGGCGCGGACAGGGAGAATGGGAGGAAGGAGCATGGGAAGGATGGAGGGTTGGAAGGACGGAGAGGAAGGGGGATAGGAAAGACGGAGGAAAGAGGATGGGGGAGGAAGGAAGGTGGATGGAGAATAGGGAGGAGGGAGGCTGGAGGATGTAAAGGAGGGAGGATAGGAAAGAGCAGGGAGGAAGATGGAGGAGGAAGAAAGGTGGATAGAAGATAGGGAGGAGGGAGGATAGGAAAGAGGAGGGAAGATAGGAAAGAGGAGGGAAGATAGGAAAGAGGAGGGAAGATAGGAAAGAGGAGGGAGGCTGGAGGATGGAGGATAGATGGTGAATGAGAGGGGGAAGGGAGGATGTAGAGGGCGGAGGATCGGGGTGGGAAGGACGGAGGCTAGGAAGGGTGGGAAGAGGAAAGACGGAGGACGGGAAGGACGTGGAGGTCGGGAGAGGGAGGATGGGAAAGACGGAGGATAGAGGATGGGAGGATAGAATATGGGAAAGATCAAGGATGAGGAGGATGTAAAGGATGTGAAGGACGGAGGAAGGAGAATGGGAAGGAGGCAGGGGCGGGTGCCTGGCAAGAGTTGGACAACGGAGGAGAGGCATGGGTTGTTAATGGTGAAGAGTTGGAAAACGGAGGAGGCAGGGGTAAAAGTGGTGGCGCCACTAGTAAGAGGTGGGCGAGGAAAGGGCAAACCTCGTTAAAAACCCTCCCTGGCGATGGATCTACACCTCAACGTGGTGCCAGGGTGTAACGTCCTCGAGTTGAGTGACGGCCAAGATGGATCCCAATATATAGCTGCTCAATGCATGACATTTCAACCCCCCGTAACAGTACGACAACACATTTCCAACTGTCCAGTGACTTGCCAACGTTGGATCATTGAAGTGAACCGATATACTTCGAATAAAGCTCATCGAATGTGCCCAACATCACTGTACTCAGCTATTATATCAACCAGAGCCGCCAGCAAACCCAATGTGTCCCAGCTCGCTCACCCTTTGGGAAAAAGAATATTGGCGTGCTGCCCTCCCTTCTATACCTCTAAGGTGACATTTTCGCCCGCAGGCTGCGATCGATTTCCTTCTTTACCAGATCTCAGCAATGACTTGGACTGGAAGTAAATTGCTTCACGTACATCGACAGAAAATGCGAAGAAGAGCAAAGGAAATGCGTACGGTGAGTGAGTACCTCGGGGTGAGGTGAGGTCAATTCCCCTGGGTATATGCAGGCACGCGTGCGCGTAACACGTCACGGCAACCCGAGCACTATGTTGACATCCGCAAGTTCACTAGACGCTCGACATGGCGAACCCCATGGCGCAGGACGATCGTACGCGGCTCGAGGTTACATTCCATTCTAGCGTGCGTGGTGATGCCACGCCGAATTCTAAGCGCAGTGACTATCATGTTGCTGCTGCTTCTACCGCAGCGGACAATATGTCTGCTACGCAATCGCTTTCGCACGCAAAGGAAGCTTCTACCGAGCATCAGGCTCTGCCATACGGCAATGTCGCTCGAGCTACTGAGGCTGCTGAGCATCAAGCAGCCGCCGCTACAGGCCGGAAGAGACGCTTTGGAATCGAAGACGCATCGATCGAGCTTCCTTCCAAGAAACAGGACAGTGGAAGCAACGCTGCTCCACAAGGTGCTAGTCTGCCGAGACATCGGCACTGTAAAAGGTGTGAGAGGACGGAGACACGGCTTGTCCAATGATAGACAGGTGGATGATAGATAGATAATTGTACAGATCGATTACTTACATGCACTTCTGATCGCCCTACCTCTCTCATGGCGGCGACAGCCCCAGAAACGTCTCCAGCAATTCGCCCGGCTGCTCATAGAAATCAAACATCACGATCCCCAGCCTCTTCCCCTGCTTCTCCTTCAAATACTCTACCAAGCGATCATTGACTCCGCCCTCCGGTGTCAGCTCCGTTCCATTGCCTAACGCCTGAATCCTCGGCGTGCTCGGCGGCTCATTGCCAATCTTCGTGCTGCTCGCAAAACTCCAGAACAGCTCGTCCGGCGCGGCGTCCGACGCAGCGTAGTCGAGAAAGCTCGTGCAGGCGTCGAATTTCGAGTCGATGGTCTCTTCCGCGCTGGCGCCCGAGGCGACTTCGGGCGAGTAGTAGTCCTGGATGTGCGCGACGGCTTGCGTCTCGGCGTCGTAGACGAGCGAGTTGTTGCGCGGGTTATCGCCCCAATCGGCGGGGCTGAAGTGCAGGCCTGGGAGGTTGGCGGATTGGGAGGAGGGGAGGAGGTTCAGGTCGAAGCGACGGAGGAGGGTGATTTTGCCGCGGGCGGAGCCGAGGGTGGCGAGGGTGTTGGTTTGGGAGATATATTGTTTTGCGGCGGGGGAGGTGAGGGAGCCATAGAGGAGGGATTGCACGCTGAGGTCGTTGGCGGATTTTGGGATGGAGTTTCCTTCGAACTGGAAGGAGAGGAAGAGCGCTTCAGAGGGGTGGGCGTCGAGCCAGGCGTAGAAGCCGAAGAGGAGAGAGTCGAGGGTAGCCGTTTGCGATTGGAGGCCGATACCGTGCCAGAAGACGAGGGTTGTGTTCGTTACGTCGTGAGCATAGCGAAGGTCAAAGGCGCGGATGCCGTCGTTGAGCATGGCGATAAAGGGATTGTCCTGGCAGCGGTAGTTGTTTGGGTCGACTTCTGAGATGCCGTTGAGAGCAGCAATAGGCTCCAGTCGCTGTTGGGTCGCTTTCGAGTAGTTCCAAGTTGCTGCATCATGAGTTCCTGGGATGTTCATGTGGACAAGTTTTGTGTCATCTGGGTATGCCTTCATCCAGGTTGATGTATCAGACTTGCTGGACTTGTCGAAATGGCCAAAGATGGGGCTGGCATCGTCGAGAACTTTTTGTAGAGCGTAGTTGGCAAGATCACTGGTGGGTTGTCTCCCCGCATCATGCGCCATTTTATCAGCGTCGTGATGCGATGATGTATCGAGATGAGGCGCCGATCTCCCTTCACCGAAGACGGCGAAGAGGTAGAAGATGACGGCCGCGACGGCAAGCATATTGAAAACAAGGAAAGCTCTTCTCGCGCTGGGGAAGGTTGGAGGCTGCAGAAGCATCTCAGGCCATTGTATAAATACGTGCAGATGGACTCAACGACTGCGTCACTGCTCTTTGATATAAAGGCTGATGGAGGTTGATGGGTCGGCGTGGGCGAAGCTGAAGTGCCGATTGGCGTCAAGGGATCCAACGGCAGTGTCCATCCGCCATGACTTCAGTGAGTTCACGCCCTGGAGAAAGGAAAAAACTTTCGGATGAATAGAATGGTGTTCTCGTTCTCCAGCAGACATCCTCAGCTTTGAATAAATTGTGCATTTGACGATTTTGCACGACCCGAGAAAATTATCTTATCGACATTCACTTCGGCGTACTTGATACAGTAGACGATGACGACGCCCACGGACGGCCCCTCAAACGGCAGGCCCCGGCGCAGGATGGAGATCCCTGAATCGTGATAAGCGACTCTAGATTTCCTTCTCGAATCTGTTTGTGATTATGTATACATGATAGCATGTCTTTTGATATCGACGAGGGTGACCGCGAGCATTACTACCGCCAGTATGGTACGCCCGACAAGCGGTGGCCTGCCTTGCGTCGCTCGCGCATGATCTATTGGACCGCCGTCGCCGCCGCCACTTTGTTGGTTCTATACTTTCTCACGCGTCCTCGTGAGCCTGCGGTCGACTGGCATCTTTTCGCATACAGCCTTTATGCCACCGACGCACACAGCTTGTGTAACGCACTGCTGGTGTTCGACTCCCTCAAGCGCCTGGGAAGCCGCGCCGACCGCGTTCTCCTCTATCCGAAGCAATGGGACACATTCGTCGCCAGCAACACCGACCGCACTAGCCAACTGCTCAACATCGCCCGCGACCACTACAAGGTCAATCTGCTGCCCATTGGGTTGCTGGGACAAGATGGAGCGACCACACCAGGCGACCTAGACACCGAGTCTAGCTGGGACTCCAGCATCACCAAGCTACGAGCCTTCGAACTAACCCCCTACAACCGCGTCCTCCAACTCGACGCCGACCTCACCCTCCTCAAAAACCTCGACCACCTTTTCCTCCTCCCCTCCGCCCCAGTCGCCATGCCGCGCGCCTACTGGGCCGATGTCCCGAGTCCCGACCCAAACCAGTCCCAGCCCTGGCCTTTGACCTCTCTCCTTCTTCTCCTCGAACCCAACCGCGCCGAGTTCAAAGTCCTGCTCGAGACGCTGACATCCTGGCGCACGGATCCGAACGTCACCACCCACGGCGACGGCAAGAAATACGACATGGACCTGCTCAATTACCGCTACGGCTCCTCCGCCCTCGTCCTTCCGCAACGCCCCTACGCTCTCCTGACCGCCGAGTTCCGCAACAAAGACCACACTCCCTACCTGGGCCCGCACGCACACTGGGACGCGCAGAAGGCGCTTGACGAGGCGGCTCTGGTACACTTCAGCGACTGGCCGCTGCCGAAGCCGTGGACGATGTGGTCGGCGGACGCGCTCGCGGAGATCCAGCCCAAGTGCACGGATGAAAAGGGAGAGTGCGTGGAGCGAAAGATCTGGAAGGGCTTGTACGAGGATTTCCGCGTGAAGCGGAGGGATATCTGTAAGATTTTGAGCGTGCCGGCGCCGATTTGGACGAAGTGGAAGGCGGATCATGGCGCTAGTTAAGAGATGACATGTACGCATATTTGGGTAGACATCCCTGGAATGAGGGTTAGGGCATTGTAGATCAAAACAGGATACACATGTACAATCTGAATTGCCGTGCAGGCGCTCTTTCTGACGCATTAGAAATCGTCTGTAAGGGCACTGGAGGGATGCGGCTGCAAGGCACCCCCGGCCATTTTGCAACCATCTTGCTTGAGACCTTTCAGTATCTTCAAATATTCTCGTCAGCGTGTGATCAGGTGAAGCCAATGGAAACAGCTACGCTGACGACAATGCTTGTGTATGAACACAGCGAAGGCAATTCTTTTGAATATGGATGTAATTCTACATTTATGCAAGTCTCCACCATGCAATGCAAGGACAATGCCAGTAGGATATGCTTCTTCCGTACAAATCAGCGTTGATCAGGCTTTAGCCCCGTTTACTCCTCCATCTCGTTCTCACCAGGCTCGACCTCCTCCTGAGCCGCAGTCGCCTCACCAACACCCTTCTTAGCCTCACCATCCTCATACTGCACTCTCCTCCAGCCTTCTCTCACACTGGGATCTTTGATGAAGTCTACAGTGGGGAAGTAGTGGTGGTTGGACTTCAAGCAAGCGACCCACTTCTGGTTGTCAAACGTCATCATCGTCAGGCGGAAGTAAGTGTTGTCCTTGATCTTGTTCGTCTCCCTGATGAAAGACTCCAGGTCCGGCGTGGGGACGGCGTTGACAGCCATGATGAAGTTCGTCGGCGCCAGGCCGTAGGCGTACGCCGGCGAGCCGCGCATCCGCGCCACGATGTAGATGTCGCTGTGGACCTTGCTGATCTGCTGGCGCACGGCGTGGTGCGGGCGGTGCAGGACGGCGCCGCAGAAGACGACGACGCGGTCGGTCTCGAGCTCCGACGTAGGGACGGTCGGGATCTGCAGGCGGAGCTCCTCCTGCTTGCGAACGACGACGGCGTCGAGCACGTCGTTGCTGTACATGATGTCGAGGTCGGACACGCGGGTGATGAGCTTATCATTGAGCGTGAGGATGATGTCGCCTTCCGCTAGACCGCCGACGTTACCGGCGTCGACCTTGCGGACCATGAAGAGCTGGTGGCGCTCTGGGTCTTCGTGCTCGACGCGCTCGATCCACTTCTCGTCCACTCCCATGATGCGACACTGGGACATCTGTACCGTCTGCGTCTCGAGGTTCAGGATGCGAAGGTTGGGCTTGTTACCGGACTTGATTTCGTTGATGACGGGCAGAAGAGCCGGCGTAGCGAAGCCGAGGTGGTATTCAACATCCTTATTGCTGTGGCCAGTCCGCTCGCCTAGATACGTAAGCCAGAGAGCTTGCACGGTGCCGTCTTCGGCAACTAGGACACCGCTTCCGCATTGCCCGCTCAAGCTGGTGTCGACAGTGATGGCGTCAAGGTTGACAGCACGGTAGCGAGGTGTCGCGGCGCTAGCTGGGATAGCGACCGTGGTGATGTCGGTGACGGCAGTCTTGGCTACAACAGGACGGTAGTTCTGGTTGAAGCCAAAGAAGATAGTAGTCTCGCCCTGCTTGATGGGTTTGTCGGAGAGTTTGGCGCTCTTGACCGGGGCCTGTACAAGGCTTGGATCGTATTTGATGATGGCATAGTTCTGAAGAGGGTGCATGAACACAACCTTGCCCTCAACGATAATGCTGTCAGCAATGGTCACGCTGATGTCGCACATATCGTACGGAACGATTGCACGGCTGACAACGACCAGGCCCTTCTCCGCATCAATGACCAGACCGAAACCGACCTTGCGGGATCGGGGGAAACCGTCGATGCGAAGTGGCATGGTGGCCCCAATACGGACAAATGAACGGATGATGTCGACAGCAGCAGGATGTTGAGCGCCTTCCATCTTGACGAAATTGGCCTTTCTGGGTACTGGCGCCACAGGCGGTACAGGCGCAGCGAGATCGGTGAAGTCCCACAGGCCAGTGTCGTCATTGCGGATAGCCATCTTCATGCTCTTACTCCAATGCCTGTCCACGAGGAGGATGCTAGTGTTGAGCGTGTGCATGTCTCGGAGGTGCTTGTATGTTACGACGACTCGGCTACGATCAGGAATAGCCTTCATGACATCGATGAAGGTGTCCAGATCCGGGGTGGGCTTGTTGTCAATAGATTGAATGAGCCAGCCATATTCCGAACCATCGAAACGGAAGGAGCCGGTGGCCTCACAGCAGTAAACACCAGGGTTCTTCAGGGTGACGGCGTAATAACGAGCTTGTTGGTAGGACAGATTGTGGAATGACGCACCGGCCACGGCGACGTAGCGATCGGGTGTGATCGTGTGCAGATTGCCCACATCAAGCTCAACTTCGACATCCTGTCCTCCGCGCTGTACAAGAAGCTTGACTTTTTGGCCAACGCTCGAGTCCAGGATATCATCCAGCTTCGTGAACTGAGTCAGGAGCTCGCCATTAACCTTGACCAACACATCACCTTCCTCGACAAGGGTGTCTGCAGGTCCATCAGGAAGAATGACCTCCGCAACCAGCATACCAGTCTCTTTCGGGAACTCCGCCCTCACCTTCGCCTCCCATTCAGGGCTTAATCCAAGTCTCCTGCACTCGTCAAAAGCCTTGAGCATCCACTGTGTTTGGATAGTACCACGGTCCACGGCCTCCCCTGCCCTGATACACTCCAGTGCCCTCCTCGGTCGGTCCAGAGGGAGGAAGTAGTCGGTCGCAGCACCGTCAGATCTACCACCAGCCTGGAGCGCAATCGCAAAGCCATCGATGTTGACCACAGGCGATCCTGAAGATCCACCTGAGGCAGCCGCGGCAGCCTGAATGTAGTTCGTGTTGAAATCGCTGTATCCCTCGCCGTACTCTGGCGCATTCCTGTCCAGTCTCGAGATCACACCCGACAGAATACTGAGCTTCTCTCCAGCATCGTTACCGACGACTCTGATCTCCGAACCAATCTTCGCCATGTCCGGTCGCAACTCGAGCTGGTCCAGCGCCATGTATTTGACGGCTTTAGGATCGAATCGCAGAATACCAAAATCGTGCACAGGATCACGGTAGACAGGGTGTACATCGCATTCTTCATGGTTGTCGAAGATACAGTAACCCCAGAAAGGACCCGCGCCGACAACATGCCTGTTCGTCAAGATGTATCCTCTCTTAGCATCCACGACGAAACCCGTCGCCTCGCTCGAAATAGCGGAGTCCGTATCGAAGCTGGCGGTCTGACAGAAGTGAATGCTGACAACATTCTTCACCACCTTCTCGATGGTCGCCTGCCACTCCACCGACTCGGCCGTCGCAGCATGTACTAGCTCTTCTACCTCCTCGTGCTCAGGAGATGCGTAGCCGTTCGGGGTATCGTTCAAGGAAGCATCTGCGGATGTGCCGTTCGCATACTGCTCTGCGGCTGCAGGCGGCGGCGAAAGCTGGTCTTGTCGTACCTGCTTCATTGGGCGATCAGAGTTGGAGGTCGGAGGTTCTTTGCGCTTCGCGACATGATTGTGGTGGTCCATGGTTGTGGCTTTTGAATCCCCGAGCATGTGTTTGCTAGTGAATGCACGTGTAGCGCGCGATACGATCGTAAGAGATGGCGTAATCGGTCGTGAAAGACGTCTAACTGGAAAGGCGTTGCGAAACGAGGTGAATGGCGAATGCTGTAGTGTAAGGCTCCGTGATGACGATGCGAAAGTGTTGCGCCTAGTGTTCCCAAGCGCTTGTGTCGCGGTCCTTAGGTTCGCAATCGAACCGATACGCATCCAGATGGGCTCACGTCAGCGAGCCAAAAAGAAGTCGAGATGCCGAAGTGGAAAACGGAATTAGACAGAAACGGAGATGGACATGTGAGAAGTCTCAAAGATTCAGGTCAGGTACCCTCGACTTCAGACACCACCGAGGACGGGACGTGCCGAAAGCTTTGCATCAAGGTGCAGCACCTTCATTATGTGATTATCAGACGAAGAGTCGTGGAGTGAAAAGGTAGAACGTATATTTTAAGATGACTTTGAACGGATAAAAAGCAGCTAGTCGTAAATGGACACTCTATTGTATGTCAGCATGGGGAACACAATGAGAAGTCCCTGCATTCTGGACACAGAATGCAGGTGCCCTTGAAGCTAATCGCTACCTTATCTTCGGAACTAGGACCTGCAAGTGGAGTAAACTATATACACATATATGGCTTTCGGTTTCAGCAATCTTACATCACATATGGTATTGTCTGATGCTAATATATCAGGTGCATCATTTGGGAGGCTTGTGTACGAGTCTTAGCTGCCAACATGCCGAGTCAATGACATCCAGGTCCTACTCCGGTACAATGAAGGTGTTAGTGCTTGATAGCAGCATTTGCGCCGTCGCAGAGCACAATTCGAGGTCAATATGGATCGGAAAGATAGCAATATTAGATCTCGCCGCGTGCTTTTCACTGCGAGTTGTGGTCTGTCTATTCATGTGGAATATGAATCTCCGAACCAGTGTCATGCGGCTCGATCATATCAGTGCAAACCGCGCACTCACTTCGCAATGGCTCGCAATTTGAGAACGCGTGACATCCTTGAAACCATGAGTATTGTAATGAAGAGCCGTATACGCGGTAGGACGTCGTCTCGCACCATATCCTAGGCTTCTGAGCTGGGGGGCGAATAAGCAATGCGCCTGTGAGTAAGCGAAGAATCTCGCCATCCGTACGACTCCTCTCCCCGAAGGAACGGATGCAAGAATTCCGAAACATGAAGGTAAAGTTGAGACTGAGCATCCACCTCGTCACAGGAGGAAAAGAAATCGGGTACGCTGGTTGTACGACACAAAGGAAATCGCTTTATTCGGCCTTCGGAACTCTTGATATTTACACATCTTGTAATTTCAAACATGAGGCACTTAGAAGCCCTCCTTGCCCCACTTGTTGTACTTCTCGTGAAGCGACTGCAGTCAAATGTCAGTGACTCTCCACTTAACAGGAAATCCAACACGCTTCCGCTCTCCTTGTCGTTCTCCTGCGATCGTGTGCTTTCCATCCTAGCAGATAGCAAACTCACCTTGGGCAGGTTCACGTTCGGGATGATGACCTCGTTCAGGGCGCTGGGGGCGTCCTTGCGGCCCTTGCTGGGGTCGCCGTGGGGGTGGTACTGGTAAGCGGCGTCACGGCCGGTCTTCCAGGGCTCGGTGCCCTCAGCCTTGCCAATCTTGTTCTCACTGCTGGAGGAGGTCGGGTTGGAGCTGAAGTGCCAGCCAGCAAGGCCGAAAGCGCCAGACATGATCGCAAGAAGGACCTGTGAAACACGGCCCGGTTAGTCTTCGCATTGGAAGCCAAAGCGGCGCATGAACCACTCAATGGTCGCGACGAATATTCGGTAGGCGTACGTAGAGCTCGGGGTCGCGCTTGGCGCCCTTCTTGACAGCGCTGGCATCGGCCTTCCTGTCCTCCTTGGGGACTGCGCCAGAGGTGACGCCGGAGGCCTGGCGGCGGGTGGTGCGCACGGGGGCGCGGGCAGCGGCGAAAGCTGCTCTGCGGGTGAAGACGTTCATTTCGGAATGTTTGGTCTCGGCGGATGCGAGTGTTTGGAGCGGAGAGTGAGGGAGAGGTTGCTGCGACTGCGTGACGTGAATGCGGGAGTCGTTGCGAGGCCTCGCTGAAAGCTCCCGCGCCGGAGCCGGCCTGAGCTTGGCGGCGACAAGGGTTAGGGTAAGAAGCGGGATCTGTTTGCCCTCGCGCAGCCCCTAAGCTGAGGCCTGTCTTCCTTCCACCGAGCAAGACTCGCGACGGAAGCACCGCCTGTGCTAATGGAGGCTGGGGGAGTATACGGCAACTTGATCTGGCCTATGCGACTGCGCTAGATGCACTGGGAAACCGCTAGGACGTGGTAAATCGGCTTCACGACCTCCCAGCCCGCCAAAAGACGAATCTGTGCACCATACCCAGCCATGGCACCCAAAACCACCGACGATCCTTCCAACACTCAAATGACTGAAACATCCGCATTCCCTGCTTTCCTTGACACCGATCCTTACCCTACTGCCAACCAGGACAGTCGCCCAGGCTCCGCAAGCACCACTACCACGAATGCGCCTTCGGTTGGCGCAACGCATGAACCGCAAACGCCTACCACACCTACACGTACCAATGCATCACAGGGTCAGGTACCTTCGGTGACTGGGCCAGTCGGTGAGCCCGGTCTTCCACCTAGCCGGCCGAGCAGTATCGGAACAAAGGCTCCCCAAAGAGCTAGCGTTCGCTCTTCATTACAACCGCCCCCCTCACGGAGAGGCCTGGCAGCGTCTATCGCGAGTCCGAGCGGAAGCAGGCGTGGTGAACAGGATCGCCCTACTTCTTCGATCAACAGAACTCACGTCCCGACATTGACGGCCTCCGGCTTTGCAAACCCTATGAGCAGTGTTACGTTACAGGCTCAGAGAGGTCAGAGGAACACGATAGAAGAGCGGCCACATCGCTACAGCAATGCATCTGTCAATACACTAAGAGACGGGGCCACCCCTTCCGCAACCGAGCACGACGCTCCCCCTCTTCCAGTGAGCAGAGGGACGGATGGGACCCAGGAAGTCAACAACGCAGTAAGCGTCACCAGCGGTACCAGCACGGCGCCTCTCAATACTAAACCAAGTCAGCCGGCCAGCCTCCGTGTACAACCTGGATTGCCTATCCCTGGCACACATAACAGCACCCCACGCTCTCCGGCAAAGTCGGTCAGAGACTCTCTCCGCTTGAGGCCATCAGAACACCACCAGCAGCTTCACTCTGAGCCATCATCCCCAGCCAATGCGATCTCGAAGCCACCTCTATCAGCAAAGGAATTGCCAAAGGGCGAGGGCAAGAACCATGAATACTACGCAGGCAACATGTGTTTCTTTCTTGGCGGACGCTTGATGAATGCTAAGGCCAAACCGCTCTGTGTCTTCACTGGCACTCTCGCCGTCCTACCTTCTGTTCTTTTCTTCATCTTCTCTGCACCCTTTTTGTGGCACAATGTTAGCCCAGCTCTTCCGATTATCTTTGCCTACCTTTTCTACCTTACAATGAGCTCTTTCCTCCGCTCTGCTCTCTCGGATCCTGGAATTCTACCCCGAAACTTACACCCTCACCCGCCAAACCCGGAAGAGGAACGTGACCCACTGGTTCAAGGCCCATCGACAACCAATTGGGTTACTGTCCGTAACGCCAAGCCAAGCGCAGCACGAGACCTCGAAGGTGCCCAGCACGCTCCGGCATTGGAAGTGCCTCAAAAATACTGCAATGCGTGCAAGATTTGGCGGCCTTTACGCTCGCACCACTGTCGCGAATGCGATGGTTGTGTGGAAACGCATGACCATCACTGTGCCTGGCTCAACAACTGTGTGGGCCGTCGCAACTATCGGTACTTCTTTTCCTTCATCGTCGCAGCATCCATTTTAACGATCCTTCTGATCGTCTTCTCTGTTCTCCACCTTGCACGCTACGCATCACTCAGCGAGCTGGGCAAGTGGGACTTTGGACCTCAAGCTTTCCGTCAGGCAATCACACAAGGCGGTACCTCAGAGCGCGTGGCACTCGCTATGATAATCTACGGATGCTTGGCGTTCCTTTTCCCGGCCTGCTTGACAGCCTACCATGTCTTCTTGATGGCCCGCGGCGAGACCACCCGCGAATACATCAATAGCAAGAAATTCGCAAAGAAAGATCGATACCGACCTTTTGCCCTCCAAAGTTGGTTCAAGAATTGGTACTTCGTCCTTGTACGCCCACGCATGTCCAGCTACATGCAATTCAAGGCTCCCTACCTTGAGGGAGATATGCGTTTCGGCAACACCAGCACGTTGAAAGAGAGGAAGGCGGGTCGTGGCAGATACAGTGTTGAGATGCAACAGCTGCCTGCTCGATGAGTTCGGGTTCAGCAGCATTATGTATACATACAAGCCCATACATATTCCCACGGGCCAGTAATTCTAATGTCTTTTCGATGCCCAGCGTTTAGCGTTGACGACTTAGCAAGCGAATTGGCCAAGCAACGCGGCTCGTGTATTCTTGTATACTTTCATGATTTCAGCGCCGCGCTCTGCTATCTCGATTACACTTGTAAAGGTTCACTCAAAAAGGCAGATCCATGTCTTCCACGCGCTCCTCTTTCTTCTGCACTGGTCCAGCCTGCTCGCTCATAACCTCCCGGATGAACGCGACCAAAGCAGCAACGTACTGCTTTTGACTACTCGGCAAAAAGTGTCCGCCAGGATGATATACAACCCTTTGCACTTTACCGTCCTTTCCTCTGCCGTCCTTGCACGCTTCGACTAGCCGCAACGACCGCTCCTCAGAAACAACCGTATCCAGCGAGCCCAGGAAATGCATCATTGGCGTCTCAATCAATGGCTCGTAGAACGCCTGGTACATCGCGTTCGTGCTCGCACCAAAACCGGAATACGAAACAGCAAACTTCAGCGGCGCCTGCACCGCTTCTTCGATGTAGCCGGAATCCCGCGTGAACGAGTCCGGAAACCGCATGCCACCCTTCGACTGTGCGGCCTCAAACGCCGCTCGTCGACCGTCTTCCAGCAGCGCAGCAACCATGCCGGCCGCCGCTCCACCCTGGGAGAAGCCGATCACGCCGTCGAAGGGCCCGTCGCGCTGCATCGTCTCAGCAATCGTCGCGAGGCCGCGGTCCATGCCTTCGTACGTGTACGGCTCGCCTTCGCCTTTGCGGCGCCACCAGCCGTAGGCTTCGGGCGAGTCGTCGCCTTCGAGGTCGGTGGCAGCCCCGGGGATGTCGGAGTAGGAAAGCTTGATTGGCGCCGTGGGATAGTGCAGTTCGATTCCGCCGGGGTGGGTGACGAGGTGGCCTTGTGCTGGGGCGGCGGGGAAGGCTTTGGCCAGAGACTTTTCAAGGGCTTTCGTTTTGGCGTGGAACAGAGGGCCTGATTGCGTATAGCCGTGGAGCATGAGAATCCGCAGCTTGCGCGCAGAGTCGCTGGCGGTGGTCGCCATTGTCCTGAAGGTGTGTCTATTACACAGGAGAGTCTTGTTGAGAGTCGAGGCAAATTTGGGCCGGATGCCGGTGGCGATGAGGTTCATCCAGCGAGTTCACCCAGTGCAGTACTAGAAATGTATCGATCTATCTTTTGTCGCGTAAAACCAAAAAGATATTATTATCGCGATGACTGCCACTTTGCTGAGAAATATTGCGGCTGATGTTGAAGGGCGCTGATGTTGGACATATCTCGGGCGAGAGTCGGATGAAAATCATCGCGGGCGTCATCAACTCTCCAAGCTCAGACTACTCGACCAGCATTGATATTAAATCGTATTGAAGAAGATCTTCATTGAGTCAGGGACGCAACAGCCTCCAATACAATGCAGATGAAGATTCGAGTCCTCCTGAACGGTCTCTCAAGGCCCCGTCATCCCTGCATACCCAAGCCCGTACAATACCTTGGCATCCGTTCATTAACATCTAACTCACCTTTTCGAGCGCCGTCAAAGAAGAGTGGACCTATCGATGAATCTTCATGGGCTTCAGCACAACACAAGCCTTCGCTTGGCAATTCCTCATTCGGTCATCTCATCTCTGAACTTTCTCCCACGAAGGAAGGGATGGAGCACATGCGAAAGGAAGGAGAAACCATGAGCGAAGAGCACCGCGCACAGGCGAGAGGCGTCGTGAAATGGCTGATTGTGGGTGGCGCGGTAGTGGTTGGAGTGCCTGTTGGGCTTGGGGTGAAAAGGATTTTATGGCCTGCTGAAGCCGAAAACGCAGCAGCTTGATTCGTCGATGACAGCTACGTCGAGTCGAGGGCGTCGAGAGGCACTTATGTATCTTGGATCCCATCAGGCACTACAAGACTGAAACTTGTGAATTCATTCCTTGATCGATCTGTTCAATAAAGTCAATCGATCCTAATAAGCCCCCTCTCTTCTCTCCCAGACGTCACTCCAGCTCAGCCTAGGCTTTCTGTAAGCAGACTGAATTGGAGTGTCCGCAACAAGCTCAAAGCCATCCAGCTTGGCGCCCTCAGCCTGCTGAGCCCACAAGGTAACGGCAACGTAGTTCTCGCCATTGTAGTCAAGGATGCCTTCTGGGACAGGGAACTTGGTCTGGGGGCCCAGATGGTTGACTAGAGGGGTTTTCAGTTAAAGAAGCCAGATGTATACGCGAAGAGGGAAGCTTACTGTATTTCCCAAACTGCCATCCGTTGACATAAAGCTGCGCACGGTATTCTTCCCCGCTCGTTGAGTTACCGAAAACGAAGCTCAAAGGCACATCGTAGCCCTTCGGAAGGTCTAGTTTGAAGCTCGTGCTATAAAAAGCAACGCCTGGCTCATTGATGCCATCCAATGGCGAGGAATTCTCCCACGACCTAGTTGGAGGCTGAGGTAGGTGATAGCCTTGCCTCTCAGCATAGAATCCACCTTCGTTCATGGGTCCGCGAGTCTGGTCGAGGTGAACCTCACCCCCGAGATTACCGGTGAGCTTCCAACTTATGTCGCTCTGTGAATGACCAGACAGCTTATAATCGATGATGCCGCGCGGTGTCTTCATGAAGTCCAAGCCAGGAGACCAGTTGGTCTCCATGCCCATGTGGTCAATGACGACGGTGATGACATGCTTTGCACCCCTCTCCAACACGAGATCTGATGACAATGACAGTGTCTGGTTATAGCTGCGTGCAGTGGAGTTACCGACCCAGGAGCCAACGTGGTTGTCATTGATCCAGACTGAGTGGCCAAAGCCAAGACCACCGGTGGTGGAGAGGTAAAGCGATGATTTGTCACCATCGGCAACGAAGTGGCCACGGTAGATGAGTGACCCTGTGTGATATCCGTAGTCACTCGCAATCAGAGAAGTAGGTGTCTTCAACTCGAAAACGTTCCCGGCATCGTCGCGAACAGTGTTGTTCGTCTCAGTGTTACTTGCGGTGATCCATGCGGAGTCATCATACTCATCGCCGACCTCTGGCAAGGAGTTAATATACTTCCAGCGTAGCTTTGCAAGATCTGGAAGCTTCACATTGGGTCGCTTGTATTCCAGCTTGGTAGTCAAGCGGCCATGAGTCGACATCACATCACGCAGCTTCTTCTCATTGAAGTAGACATTCCCAACTTTACTTGGACTGGCCAATATCTCCAAGGTTGTAGTAGCATTCAAGTCTCCAGTGAGGTATAGTGAAGAGTCAGATATAGAGGCGGTACGCAGGAGATATCCAGCTTTTGCAATGACCAGGTCTTTCTGTGGAGATGTGTAATTACCAATTGGAGCGGGAGATTCCAATTCCAGTGTCCAGTAGTTGAACGCATCGTTTCGCCACAAGAGGTATACGTCAAGTTCATCGCCGTAATGCAACACCTTTCTTTTGGCCGTCACCGTCCACTGCACGACGTACGTGGAATCTTTCCTGGCGATCTTGACTGAGCCGCCCTCGACCGTGGGTTTTCCCAAGCGTGCGGCAAAGGCAAGCTCATGGGTTTCGCCCGCTAGGCCGTAAATCAGAAGGATCCGCTTCTTGCCCGCTTTGGTGTGGGAGTAGATATCTGCGGATGAATATATCAGGTTGATGCCACGCACATCATAGTCGGTCACCTGATGGGGTAAGAATGTCAGTGGGGTTTAAATGGTTTGTAGAGGTGATGATACTAACATGTGTCTTGGAGTCTCTACCGTTGAGAGTCAAGGTGCCACCAAGCTGCGGGATCGTCACATTGCCAGCCATCTTCGTCAACACGGTGAAATAATAAGAGGTGGGAGCCAGCGTCGTGTAGTCCGAATGGCGGACAATGTAAAAGTTCGTAGGATCTCCGAATACGGGCGTTGTAGTGATCGCACGCGTGCTTGCATAGGATGAATTCGTCAAATTCGCTGGAGTTGCGGTCAAATACGCTGGTGAAGATACCATGAACTGTGCGATGAGCTTCGCTTCGAAGTATTTTTCGCGCGTGAGTGTTCGGTCCTCCCTGATAGCCGCACCATAATCATACGAGGTGTAACCGCCGGACTGACCCAAGTTCCCCCAATTTGTGCCACCGTAGGTCATGTAAACATTGAAAATGGTAATGGCATTGCCGAAGTTGTTCTTGAAGAAGACTCTCTGGAATTCGGAGTTGATCAGCGCAGCACAACCATCTAATCCTGGACCGCCCCAGGAGGATAGCGCACCACCCTGGAACTCAAGAATGCTGTAAGGTGTATTCGGGCTTTGCTCGAGGTGAAGTTGCCGGAAGTTTGTTGGGAGATTCGACTGCGTCCAATTGGTGGGGTCCGAGCAGTCCCAGCCACCAGGATAGTTGTCATGACCATAGATGTCGGGGCCTCCGGGCTCTCCTGGAGTGAATAGACCGATTGCAGCAGCCTCATGGTTGACTGTTCAGCTCGTTAGCAAATTCATCTACTTGCATTCACTCTAGGGGAGCGTTACTGTATGGCACTACAATCCCAGTCTCCCGGAACTGCCTGTTGACGGCATCGATATATTCAACATCCGGCCACTTCACCCAAGGCATTCCATACGTATATTCATTCTCTGATTGATGTAGGATAATAGGGCCGCCGTTGGTGATCTGGGCCTTTGCAATGATTCTACCGATGTGAGAGACGTAATTTTGAGTTGCATCGAGGTACCCAGTCTCGTTAGTCCTCAGGATATCTGGTGTCCTGGATAGCCAGCCTGGAAATCCTCCGCCTGAGACCTCTGCGTTTACTAATGGTACAGTCAGTGGTTTTCGGGCGTGGCAGGGAGTCGGGCTGGAGATGGCTTACTGTAGGGTCCCGGACGAGCTATAAGATACAAGCCGACTTCTTCGGCAGCGGCGAAGAACGTCGTGTATCCTAAAGCACCTTCTGCGGAGAAGTGTCCTGGGCTGCCTTCCAACAGAGCCCAGTCCACATAGAATGAGACGCCATTGTAGCCAAGAGCTTTGATCTTTTGAAGAACATCGACCCAGAGATCTGGCACTGGTAGTCTCCAAGGATGGAATTCTGCAGAGTAGAGGAAGATGCGTTCCCCACGAATGAATGATGAGTGCTCGTCCCATGTCACCTGTCTAACGTTAGGACCGTCGGACGGATGTGGCGAATGGCCTTACAAGGTCGTCTATCTGTCTTTTGTTCGACTGAGCGGATGTCTGAGGGCCGTTGAAAGTATCTCCAAAGACATTATGGCAGCAGTATGCTGCCGCTATGGCAAACGCTTGCCAGAGCATTGTCATGAACTTCGATGCGGAGGGTTGCGTCTATGGCTTCAAGTCCAGACAACAAGCACCTGAATTCACCAGCGGCTACATGTAGTCTCAGCGGCGTAATTGAGCCTATTACTTTTCGCTGTAAGATAGCCCTGATATAGGGCAAGAATACAATTCATCCATGGTTCCGAGGAACTTGAAGTAGAGATGATGAGCGATGCCATGTCGCTTGTAGATGCCCAGAGGTGGGGATCCCGAAGTCGACCATGCTTGTGACTTGAATACGATGCATCATACAGCAGGGTAAATGCTGACAGAGTCCAGCAAGGAAGCTTTCGTTGTGCGATTGACGGATTTTGAGGGTGCAGTCGAGCGGGGAACGGAAAATCTGCTGCAAATGCCCGGCTTGCATGAGTTCTTGTATAGCAGATGCAGACCAACACATGACGCAACGCATGATGGGCCCGTTTTCTAGCCCATGAAGAACCGTCGTTCTCGTTATCTGTCCAATTTGGCTTGATCCACGATCACAGCGTTGCCCGCACAGCGCCCTACGTGGTGTTTGTCCGGATTGGCTGGCCGCCCTACTCTATCGGCCAGAAAAGTTGCTCAGACGGAACTCTGCCATGAGTTGACAGGCAAGTGACACGAGCATCATGTTTCATGCGGTTTGTCAATCTCTTGCCGAACCTTAGCTTCACTTGCGACACAGTCCCAAAGAAGGCCGGGCTTAAATGGCGTCTGCTCAAGAGCCTCTGAGCTCGTAATGAAGGCCAGCGTCGGTGCACTCCATCGTTCAGTGGCCGAGAAGGAAGAAGAAGACGTCCTTATTCACAGCGTCGACAGCGTCACGTCGGACATCGTTCACCGCTGTTAGTATCGGCCGTAGCAATGCGTGGGTCGTGGGGCGGAAGAGCCCCCCAATGAGACCCTGAATCCACTCGCGGCATGTCCGCTTTTGGATTTCCGCCACCCTTCAGCGTCAGAAAAGATGCATCATGCAGGTGAACACCAACACCGAAAGCCTTTATCAAAAACCACAGAGTCACTGCTTCGGTGATCAAACGCCGATCGTGCGACATCATAACTATGTAGATTCGATCTAAATACCAGTAAAAGTCTCTTTTCCTTCACCGCCCAATACTCTTTTCATTGAACGAGTAACGAGGTGTGCCAAATTGGCCGCCTAACGCAACCATCCATCATGTCCACCCCAGGGTTCTCTGCGGAGCTGCGTCCCACAATCTCACATTCGGACACTCGCCCCTCAGCCGACATTGGCGTATATGGCGCTGAACAAGGAAGAACCGGCAATCTTGATCCATCGAATGCTCCATACTCGACCAGGACGTCATTCGACGAGCCGCCATCTGGTGCACAAACTCCCACGCCTCTCCTGGCATCTCACAACCGTTCGATCGGGAAATATGGCAGATTTCACGCTGGAGAGGAAAGCTACCCCATGGAAAGCCTGACCCAAACGCGCAGTCACATGGGAGATGCGCTTGAGGGCTTGTACGAAACGCAGACGAACCGCAGTCAGATCCCACCAGCCGACAATGCAGGCCTTGAACATGGTCCAGGAGCACCCAGTGGATCCAAAGGTCGGCCGCCGGAGTTGGCCAGCCTCACTACTGAAATCATTTTCGTCCTGGTTTGCAGCAGCGGCCAGCTTTTCTTCAGCTTCTTCCAAGGAAATATCAACGTGAATCAGCAAGCTTTTAGGACAGCGCTAGGGATCCAAGCCGGTGAGCTGCCATGGTTGGTGGGCAGCTACCTCGTAGCTCTGGGTCTCAGTGTCATCTTGTCCGGCTCGCTCTCCGATCTCATGCCACCTAGAATGGTGGTAGTGGTGGCCTTCGTCTGGCTCACCATCTGGAACGTCATCGGCGCCTTCAGCCTCACACCCGCTCGGAGCCCTTTGTTCTTCTTCATGCGGGCCATGCAAGGCCTCGCAGTGGGCGTCGTCGTCTCAGGCAGTATGAGCATCCTGGGCCGAGTATATGCCCCAGGCCTCCGCAAGACCCGCGTCTTCAGTGCCATGGCCGCCATGGCGCCTTTCGGTTTCTGGCTGGGTGCGATCCAAGGTGGCGCCCTGACCGCTCATTTGGAGTGGATTTTTGGCTCGAACGCGATCCTTTGCGGCCTTTGTGCTGCTGCTGCTTACTTTACGATCCCGCCGCTGAAGCCGGTCGCCGATACTGTGGGTGTTGATGCGCCTACCATTCGCGACTTCGATTGGAAGGGTGCTATCTTTGCTACTTCCGGCTGCATCTGTCTTCTTTTCGGCTTGACACAGGGTACTGTGGCTAAATGGTCTCCATACACTTACGTCCTCATTATCGTTGGTGCCGTTCTATTGGCAACTTTCTTCGTCGTCGAGCATAAAGTACACCGGCCACTGATTCCGAACTCCCTATGGAAAACCCCCGGCTTTGCTCCACTCATGGCCGCTTACTTCCTGGGTAAGCCATGCTCCCCTCCCACCTGTGCAAGAGCCTCGCACTAACACGCACCAGGATTCGGCGGCTTCGTTGGCGCCTGGCAATTCTACGCGATGCAATTCTTCCTCAACATCCAGTCCAAATCCGCGCTCACCGTCGCCCTCTACCTCCTGCCCAACGCCCTCATGGGCGTGCTCGCGACCTTCCTCGTCGCCAAGCTCCTGCACAAGATCCCCGGCCACTACATCTACATGGTGTCGATGGTCGCCTTCGGGCTCGGCCCGGCCTTCTTCCTCGGCAACCGGCCCTCGACGACCTACTGGGCGCTCAGCATGCCGGGGATCGCGCTCGCGACCTTCGGCCCGGACATGTCGTTCGCGGCCGCGTCGATCTTCATCACGAGCAACGTCCCGCGGAGTTATCAAGGGAGTGCCGGGAGTCTGCTGGTGACGATCCAGAATCTGTCGAGTGCGATTATGACGTCCGTCGGGGACTCGATTGCCGCGGAGGTGGATGCGCTGCCGGACGGGACGATTGGGCTGGAGGGACTGAGGGCGGCGTGGTGGTTTGCGCTGGCGGCTGCGCTGGCGGGGGCGGTGATTACGGGGGTTGCGGTGAGGATTCCGAAGGAGGTGGAGAAGGAGCATGTTACGTGATGGGTTTGGAGTGGGGATGGGGGGTTTTGTTCTGGTTCGAAAGGCGTTTTTCGGGTAGATAGTATACAGAAGCAAGGGAACTTTTTGAAACGATCAGAAATCCACCAGCGCCTGCCCAGCTGTGAACCCGTATGATGACCCAAATAGTGAGTGTCGAGCGACATTACCCTGTATGTACCTTATACCCACCGACTCGCTTCCAGCACTTGGAATTGCGATGAAAATAAAGATGTAGGCACATCGCCGAAAGCGATCTTGTGACGATGGCCCGAACCTCTTCCAGACCCGACACGAACTTCCGCTCAACTTCACGACTCACCATCCTTCCAGTCAACCTTCTTACACGTCCCAAGCTGCGCCTTATGCTTCGCGACACGCTCCGAGTTCCACCCCGAAATCCAAGACTCGCCCTCCCTCTCATCGGTCTTACCGAACCGGACCACTTCGCCCAAGTAGCACCGGCCGGGCGAGAACATCCACTGCACGCACCTCCTGTGCAAATCCCGCTGGCAAGCCGCCTCGCAAGCGCTCTCGCTTTCGACGGCTTTCTGCTCGAGCTGGCTGAGTCTCGAGATGTCGATGTCGTCGTCCGAGGCGATGGAAGCAGCAACCAGCTTCCTGTCCTGCGAGAGGTTGTTCCACGCGTGGCGGTTGAATGTGATGTGGCTGTCGATGAAGTGGTCGAAGATGTCGCGAAACAGGTAGGGCGTGTCCCAGCCGTGGTCTTCGGTCCAGTCGGCTTGGAATTGCCAGAGGGCGTCAATCTCGAGCGGCGTGACGTGGTGCCAGGTGATGGCGGGGGTGCACCAGTGGTTTTTGGTGAAATCGACGGTCGCTACGGTTTCCCCTTGGATCAGAGGCCACGCGGGCTTCATGGGGACGTCGGCTTCGAGCAGAGCGCGCGCGAGCACTTCATCGCCGCAGCAGGAGGAGCTGGTCGTTTCCTCCCAGCGCTTGTTGTATTTCTCTTTCCCTTCCTGATTGCGCGTCTCTTGCAATTGCTTTGCCGCTTGACGGGACAGCAGCACTCCACTTCCACCGTGGGCGAACTCGGTCCCGCCGATGACGTTCTGTGAGCCGGCATATATCGGGTCGCTGGCATCCATGGTGTTCAGCCACTGCAGCAGGTTGGTCCAGGAAACACTCGTGTCCGCTTCCATCATGAAGAACCAGTCGATATTTGGCGGAGCGGATTCGAAGGCTTCAAAGAGCAACGGCAAGAACTTCCACTTGTCAAGATTCCATCCTTCGCCACCTTTTAGTTTGCTCGTGTCTTGGCCCTCACGCTGATACTGCTGCAGCTTCCTGTAGAGAGTAAAGTCCTCGTGCTGCTCGCGAAACTGCTTGCTGACCGGAGCAATGGCATCTCGGATAGGAAAGTCCGCGTAGTCCTGGGCGAGATCGGAGAAGATCATGTAGTGAGGAGCACACTTGAACAGAGTCATAAAGTGGGTCGGCAGCTTCTCGTATATCTCCGTGGCGCCAGTCTTGAGCAAGATAAGCACGTTGTCTGCACCCGGCATGCTGCGGCAGTCATCGTCCTGGGGCTTCTTGGCCGAGTCGCTTGTCTTCTCGGCAGTCGTGTCGGATTGCTGCTGCACGTCAGGCTGAGGTGCTGGTGCATGGATGCCGTACGGGCTGTCTGCAGGTATCCATGAGTCCCGGAAAAGATATACAGCCAGAATGATGAGGAAAGCGAGGGTCAGGCGGGGTAGCGTCAAGGCGCGATTGCAGCTCGCGTTCATGATGGCGGATAGAGGCGCATGAACGATGGACGGAGGTAGGAAGAGAGAGAGAAGAGCTAAACAGTCATGACCAGAGGACTGCGACTCCTTGGATGTCCAGCCCTGGCCAGCGGGGGAGGGTTGCAGGGCGCAGGAGCACAAACGCGGTTCGACAGCAACGTAAGCTGCGGGTTGAGAGGCGTCTGAGCGACGTCGCAGGTTGTCACGGTGTTCCTTGCTGTGCGACGGAGGCTCCGGCAAGGGCTGGGAAGTGTTATATCGCAGCAGTGAGATTGCCAATGGTCTATTGAAGGAGCGGGCTAGGAACGTCGAGCAAACCTTCCCGCGCGCCCCTCCGTATTGCTCGAAACGAGTGTTCGAAAGATCTCGTACAACATGCCTGTTCGGGCAGTGACGACAGGGATCTGCGTGTGTCCGCAGGAGTAGCCTGCAAGATCAGCCGCTAGGCCCATCAAACGGCGTCGCGTACGCGCAAGCCGCTCCGGCAATCGCCCTTGATCAAAGCTTCGCGACTTCTTCTTTGCGCCTCTCAGCCTGTCGCATGTGTCGGCGGGCAGATGCAGTCTGCGCGCATCGCTGTGGAGAAAGGTGTACGTCGTAGCTTGCGTGCAGGAGGGACAACTTTCAGTCTGACACAGTTCGAATGCCACAACAGGTCGCACGAGGCGCAACGGCTAACCAGCCACGGAAAGTCAGACAGCTCATGACAGCACTTCATAAGCTCTGCGTGGCTGCCCACCAGGACATTGCCCTGTATTCGGAGAAATAGATGCAATGGAGAGCAATTTCGCACTCAACGAGTCTTGTGGTCGCAAATGAATATGCCTGTAGATAATCCTGCATACTCGCTACCCAGCGCCTGGTACCTGGCGTAGGAACAACGAGATGCTTGCATCTCACGCCTGAGGCATTCACATGCGGCTCTTCGGGAAGCGGCTCTCCCCGCGAAGGCCAAACGCCCGCCGCTAGCCTTCGCATCGACCCGAGGCCTGATGTCCCGCGAGCTCACCTCTGGCAACGAGTACCCTACGCCGGCGCATGGGCGCATCACACAACATTGCTCTGTCGCACTTTGCGCAATTTATCCTCTTGCCATCCGATTGACCCTACTGCGCCCGCCGATATATCTACGAATCCTCCACGACAACCCCGACCCTGCGCGCTCTCGGCCTCTCCATGTCACCTCCGAGGGACACGTGAGATTGCGCCGGTAGTCCTGCTCGCCCACCATGAATCCCGCCGACCTATCTATTGCGATATCCCCGACTCTGACCACCAAGACGCCGGTGACTCCTTCTTCCGCGCTCAACAAAAATGGAAAGATACCGGTCCCGCGCGTCGACCTTGAGTCGATCTACACCCAGCTCAAGGCGGCTCTTGGACACCAATGGGCGGACTACAAGGCTGCGGTCAACGCATTCGCACTTGGTGGGCATCTTGAACTTCTATCTCAACCACAACATGTGCTAACATACATCCAGGCCAACTCAGCCAAGCAGAGCTGAGCTGGGTGCTCCAACCACTACTCTCGTCCGCACCCTCGGTCATAACATCCACCAACTCCACCACCTCCCCCCTCTCAACCCTCCACCTCCACAACACCCTCGTAGCATGCCTCTACGCCAACATCCAACGCGACCCCCCTCCCTCCGAAGTCGCCCCCTGGGTCGTCGCAACCGACAAGCCCACCTCCGCCTCCAAAACCGCCGGCGCCATTGGCGCCAACGACAAAGCCGAAGAGCGCCTCAAGCGCGAAGTCATGGCGCTGCACGCGCGCGACCGCCGCCGCATTAAAACCCTCAAGGGCGGCGACGCCTCCGCGCGCGCCGACGGCGCCCTGCAAGACATGCTCGACTACCAGCGCGAGCTCGCCCCGAAGCAGCCCGAGGCCCCCGCCGCGCCCGCCGCCGGCGCCAGCCTCGCCAAGACCAACTGGGACCTCGAGATCCAGCGCAAGTACGCGCAACCCCTCGCGGCCGAAACGCTCGAGTTCCCCTCTCTGGCCGACGTGCAGAACCGCATCGAGCCCATCTGCTACGAGGAGGGCGTGGCGGGTGGGGCGCAGGGCGCGCTCGTGCCGTGCGCCGAGCTCATCGAGCAGGCCGCCGAGGTCTACATCAAGGAGCTCCTGGGCCAGCTGTGCGGGCACGCGCGCGCGAACGGCGAAGGCTGCGTGCAGACGTCCAAGTTCAAGCGGCAGCTGCGGCGCGAGGAGGAGGACGTGGAGCGCGGCGTGCTGCAGCGCAACGCGGCGGGCCTGCTGCCTGTCGAGCTGGATTTGGCGCTTAAGAGGGAGCCGCTGGGCGCGGACGATTTGCGGCTCGCGCTGCGGGCGCGGGATCGGTATTTCCGGCACGAGCCGTTTTTGTCGGAGTCGATCATGCTGGGGCAGTATCCGGATGTTGGACTGCCGGCGGGGGCGGTGGTTAATGGTGGGGTGTCGAAGAAGGCTGGGGCGGGCGAGGACGTCGGCGGTGATCCGATGATTGTGGACGAGGACGAGTGGGGGTGGCAGGGCGGGTCGGCGGCGGACACGGATGCGCTGATGGGGGTTTTGGACGATTGTCTCGCGACTGCGTAGGAACAGACGGACGAGCAACGGCTGCGCCCCGCAGCTGCGGACTGAATTAATTGACTGATCGCGAACTGGAGCACAACGACTCTTGTTCATCAACGCCGAAGACAGCCTAACGAAATCCTCCCAAATACCTTTCTGAGGACCGCCTGCTGAGGCCGCTGATCAGACTATCTATAGACGGAGAAGAGCCCAACACCGACAGAGAGCGCCAGGCAAAGGGCCTTTCGAAGCCGGAAAAATACACGCCGCGCAAGCGCACGGCGGATCTCACGATCCTGGCTTGCTCTGGTTCTACGAGAGCCGAGGCACAGGACGAAGAGCGGCTGAACGATATGGTTGTATTGTCACATCATCACTACGGCGCACGGCGCCAACAATTCCAGGAGACTAAGACGCTATTGAGATACCCAGGATCGAAGCGGCGCTTTATTCGGTTTTTATTCTTGTTTGATTTTTGGAAGAGGAGGAAAAGGACTGGCGAGGAAGGGAAGGGAAGGGAAGGGAAGGGAAGGGCGTTGCGGTCATATCACAGCGGAACATCGGGGTCTGTACAGTGTACGAGAGAGCCACTGCATTGGAATTCCAACCCCCAGGGTGAGATGAATCCGACGATGGCAAGTCCGTGAATATGCTGCTGCGGAGTCCTCTTTCTTTTTTGTTTCTTTTTTTTGTGTCGGTTCACAATCTGTCACGTGCGACCGCGTCAAGACGCGAGGCATCCCACCGCCTCGCCTGGCTCGCACGGGAATCAGCTGCGACTGACGGACTGCCGTGTGATGAGGCAACGGCCGATTGTAACGGAGAAAGACGAGTGTCGTCGGTAGGCGCACGAGAGGTGAACAGTGGGCCCGAATCGACCGACCGACCGACCGGAGGGAGGAGACACCTACCTACCTACACCGCAGGCCGAACGAACAGAACACGGAGGTGCATCGCTCGCGCGGGCAAAACGGATCATCAATCAATCAATCAATCACTCAATCGCCAGAAGGCAATCTAGGTTCTTCTTTCCGCGGACAATCGAGATCCATCGTCTGCCGGAACCTCCACGACTGACCAACCACACTAACAACAAGAAGGCGTCGTGTTACACGACCAGATAGATCCGGCCCGGGGCAAGCTCACGTTACGTGCACCTACAGTAACAACCAGTAATAATGAAAGTAGGCACATGTACCTAGTGCCAGCCAGCCAGCCAGCCAGAAGGAAGGAAGGAAGGAAGGAACCCCCCGGCCCAATCCCCTACCTACCTACCTACCTACCTAGCCACCCACCACAAGCCGACGTGCGCGTACAACAAGCCGGAGCAGTAGCTTTGTTATTTAGTGACAAGCTCACAGCCAGCCCAGCCAAAATAAACAAAAAACCAAAAACCAAACTTCAGCCCCCCCCCCCCCCCCCCCCCCCCCAAAAAAAAAAAAAAACAAAAAAAAACCCCCCCCCCCCCCCCCCCCCCCCCCCCCCCCCTGGCGGTAGAGAGGTACCCCCAGCGAAATGCGCCGCAAAGAAAAAGAAAAAGAAAAGCACCCTCCGGGTCTCGACGGACGGGGCGTCATCGAACGATCGAGAAGGAGGGAATCGAGAATCGTGCATGCGGCAGCGTGGGAAGCGCGATCCGGCGCCGTGGGGGCGGGTGGGCGGTGATCTGCTTGGGTGCGCCTCGGGGGGGGGATGGGGGATGGGTGTGGTTATTGGGGTGGATTGGGTTGGGCGCGTGGGAGATGGGAGGTGTGGTGGGTTTGGGTTGTTCGGGGGAGTTGGGTGCGGGTGTCTCGTCTCGTCTCGTCTCGTCTCGGCGGTGGATGTGGAGGTGGAGGTGGTTGGAAG
>JAKLND010000039.1:109681-190088 GCA_022813125.1 Septoriella neoarundinis
GTAAATGGTAAAAAAACCAGAAACCCCTCCCAACCTGCAACGGGGGAAAAAAAAAAAAAAAAAAAAAAAAAAAAAAAAAAAAAAAAAAAACTCACCAGGATGCACCAGATACCCGACCTCAGGCCACGCGTAGCTGCCCACGATCCCCACCAGCTCCTCACTCCCCTTCTTCAGCGCCACGAAATTAAACACCCCCTCCCCCAACACCCTCGCGCCCACCCACTTCTCCGCGCGCGCCAGGTCGCCCTTGGGGACGACGCCCGAGGTGAATTCCATCGTGGCCGGGTCGGTGATGAGGGGGAGGAGAGAGGGGAGGTCGGAAGGCAGCGCGGTGCGGAGGGTGAGGCGGGGGGGGTGGAGGGTGGGTCGGGGTGGGAGGGGGAGGGTTGAGAGGTCGGTCATTTTGAAGGGGGGGTTTTGGGTCTGGGTTGGATTCTTGGGTTGGGTGTGTCGTTGGTGTCGTTGGCGTTTTTTGGAGTTGTTGGGGTTGTTAGGGTTCGGGTTGGGGTTAAGTGAGTTGATGCCGAGTGAGGTGGTGAGGATGGAAATTGACGGGCGGTGGTTGTTGCAGTTGTGGCTGGCCTTTATGGAGTTTTGAGTGACTCATTCAATGATCCAATCTGGGCGGTATTGTTGCAAAATGACCGGCAATGTAACATCGGGTGGAATTTTTCGACAATATGGGGATGACTAAGGTGTGACTACAAGAGGCCATACAACAAAGCGTGCGGCTGAAGAACCGAAAAGCCATTGAACAGCAGCCGAGGCACGATTGGAAGCATTGAACAACACGAATAACCAGATATAAGTAAATTGCTCCATTGCGACGATCAATTTATTACAGATATCTACAAGAAGCCAGCCCGCGCCATCCTTTTTCTTTCTATAACCCAAATCACGGGAAACCCATTCCCGCAGCACCAGCGCTTGGCTTGCTTCGACTGATCCAAAACTCAGCGAGAAAGGGGAATCGTCAAAACCATCAAATTTGCGCCAAACCGCTATGCGAAAATCATAAACAATAACGCCAAGACACATGCTCCGGCAGGGACAGGTCGCTGGGAAACCTGTCTGATACCTCCGGACTGTAAGGGTGCGACTCCTGTTGCGATGCCTGGCCCTGAGTCCGTCGGGAGCACGACTGGCCCGGACGAAGACGAGACGTCGGATTCTGCTGAAGACTCTTGCTCGCCGCGGACGATCGTGCTCGCCTGCAGGATCTCGCCTGCTTTCATTGGAAAGTTGGACGTTGGACAGTTCGCAGGGTACAACGTCGTGGGAAAACCACGCTCGTCGAAACCGGTGGAAATCCCTTCACCGACAGTGGCGGTAGTCAAAAACCCGTGGACGTCGTAGGAAGTCACAACTTTATACCCAGAAGCGGAACAGTAGCCCGCAACTGAGGCCGCCGGCAACAAGGGCGACGAGACGGGAGGGGATGTCGACTGTGAACTTTTGTTAGTACATGCATTCAATCAGAAGTGAGCGCGCTGGGAGGTCCTTACTCACTGGGGCCGCACTAGGTGGAACCACTTTCCCGTTGGAAGCGACGGTCCACCCAGATGGAAGGCCAGGATAGTTGGTGTTGGTGACAGCTGGGGCCGAGCTAAAAGTGGTCGACTGAGGGACCCAAGGGTAAACGCTCGGAGTTGTGTAGGTGCCCTCCTGACTACGGTGGGTGCCCTCGAAAGGCTCCGGGTTGCCGCTAGCAGCTGCTGATGACACTTGGGGAGCCGTGGTGTCAGTACCGCTTGCTGCACCGACATTCGCATTGACTTGGCCGTTTTCAGCAACGATGCTACCCCAAGTGCCACTCTGGTCGCCATAGCTGTACTTGTCACCAGTGGAATAGTCGATGACAGAGACAGACTGGACGACCATGGTGAAAGGTCCTTGGGTGTAGTCGGTAGGACCACGAGACCAGCCAATGGTGCCCTGCGGGTTGCCAGGATCACCACCACTCCAGATACCCAGCTTGAACTGGCAGGGAGTCTGAGGGAATTGGCCATGAGCATCACCTTCCTCGAGGACTCGCACGGTCTGGCCATCGATCTGCCAGACGATGCGCTCATTTGTCCAGTCGATAGTGTACGTGTGAAACTGGTTTTGCGAGTCGGTGACTGCGTGGACTGCAGCTCTGTCGTAGGTCGTCGTTTGTCCCTTGCCGAAGTAGTTGCTTTGCACTTCATCGTTCGCAGCTCCCAGCCATTCCCAGTCAATCTCGTCCAGAGTATCCGACTGCAACACGACAGAGCTGACAATACCCGCCCCGGGCGCAGCCTTCATGACCACCTCGATGTGTCCAAACATGATATACCAATTCGAGTTAAGCTGTGGTGCATCGCCGGATTGCGCGACGGTCAAGTGTACGCCGTCAGACTGATAGACTGGATTGCCTTGAGGAGAGAATTCTGAAGATTGGCCGCTAGTGAAATCGGCGCTGGTGGCTCGTCCAAGAGCGGTGTCGGGAGGACATGATTGTGTTGTAGGGTCGCATTGAGTGTATGTCTGCTGATGTGAAGGGTGGGCGAAGAGGATGGCTGTGATGGTAGCGAGGGTCGCAAGCCGCAACGGCGACCGCATGGCTAAGATGTCGTTGAGGGATATCATTGACCCGTTGGTCTGCTGCACTATGGTACCGAAGGATGCGGTAGTTAGAGAAGGGTGGGATGCGGAGCTGGGTCGAAAGGTGAGCACAAGATGGGGAACGGATAGGCTGACTGCTTTGGTGCGAGGAAGGCGCTATTAGTGAGAGACTAAGATGCAGCCAGCCACCTACAGAGCTAGTTTTGAAACGCGCGTACGTCAAGGGCTGTGCTATAGCATGGCATCAGGCCTATGCGCTGTACCAGCACACACATGAGCGGTGGGTGGTGATTAGTCGCTGGCGTGTTGGCGGAGGCTGGAGATGGCTGGGAGCCTCTGGGGTTGTGGACCGAGCTCGGGCCGTTGCAGCCTGACAAGCGGCAAGGTGTGCCTGAAATCTGGATGACTCGTTCCGACTGCGGTCAAATCGTTGCAAATCACACCAACCAGACGCCACCGCTGCGGCAGACCTTGAATATACGGTCAACCACCTGGATATCTTCTATATATACCAAGGCGATGTCGCTCACTAACGCTTCTGCCGAAGACGCGGCACGCGCAGCCAAGCTGTCTTCAAGAAAGCTGGCGACCCTGCCCACGTCGGCCAGGAACGATGCCTTGGAAGCTGTCCACGATGCTCTCGCTGCTGCGCGCGATGAGATCTTGACTGCCAATGCCAAAGACTTGGAACTGGCGCAGAAGTCCGCCAAAGATGGACAATTGAACCCCAGCATCGTCAAGCGTCTCGATCTTTCCCGGCCAGGCAAGTTCGAGGATATGCTGCAGGGTATTAAGGATGTCAGAAATCTTGAAGATCCAGGTAGGTGCTTTGTTTCTATCTCTTCTTCTCCTTTTTCTCAATCCTCCTGCTGACCGGCGTTGCAGTCGGCAGGGTGGACTTACGCACAGAGCTTGACGATGGCTTGACACTACAGCGTCAGACTTGTCCCATCGGTGTACTCCTGATCATTTTCGAGGCACGTCCTGAAGTTATTGCGAACATTGCATCGCTAGCGATCAAGTCTGCCAACGCTGCCATTCTGAAGGGTGGCAAGGAGTCGACCGAATCTTTCAAAGCCATATCAACTGTCATCTCGAAGGCTCTCGACAAGACCGATGTTCCCAACGACTCCGTCCAGATGATCGCCACCAGAGATGTGGTCGACGCGTTGCTTGGTCTGAGCCAGTACGTCGACCTGGTCATTCCCCGTGGATCGAACGACCTTGTCAGTCACTGCCAGAGGAAAGCACACATGCCCGTTCTTGGCCACGCCGATGGACTCTGCCATCTTTACATTCACTCTGATGCCGACAAAGACATGTCCGTCAAGGTCGCCGTTGACTCCAAGACTGATTATCCGGCTGCTTGCAACGCTGTGGAAACTCTGCTGATCCACGAAGATGCACTGAAGACGATTCTGCCGGCTGTCGCCTCTGGGCTGATCGCGAAGGGCGTCACTCTCAGGTGTGACCAGAAATCTAAAGCGGCCCTCTCAAGCGATTTGTCGAAAGACGAGACCGCCAAGCTCGAGGATGCCACCGATGCAGATTACAACACCGAGTTTCTTGACCTTATTCTTGCCATCAAGACTGTCTCTGCCTCTCCTTCAGATCAGATCGCTGCGGTGGATGCAGCCATCGATCACATTAACACCCACGGCTCTCATCACACCGACGCCGTGCTCACTTCTAGCAAGGAAGTCGCCGACCGCTTTTGCAATGGTGTCGACTCTGCGTGCAAGTTCTGGAACGCGAGCACACGTTTCTGCGATGGCATGAGGTTTGGTTTCGGTACCGAGGTTGGTATTAGCACGAACAAGGTGCACGCGAGGGGACCGGTGGGCCTGGAGGGTTTGATGATTCACGAGTACCGCCTGGTCGGTAATGGCCAAACGGCTGCCATGTACGGATCCGGAGGAAAGCAGTACAAGCACAAGAAGCTGCCTTTGTAGGTCGGTCCACCTATGCCTGAATGATGAAAATGATGACAAAAGTTGATACTGCATGTGAACAACTACATGTATCGGTTCAGAGTGGTCATACAGTGCGCAGCAATATACAATATGGGAAGTGTTCAGCATACAATGGTACTGTGGCATCGGTACCTGCAGAACATGTCGTGTAACGTCGGCTTGCAAGCCATGACCTCGTTTCCCTTTTCTGCCGTCGCTACTTTGCGGGGTCGCAACGAGAAGGCTGTCGATGGCTGCTGTCACCGAACGCCTTCCACTTTCGTGTCACACATATGCTTTCCCAGATCACAGGGTCAATATATGCACACCGGCGGAGATTTGATACCTCTCAGATAACGCTAAACCCTTGCATAGCGCTTGGCACATGGTGAAACCGTAGCATCCCAACCCAACCCCGCGGCCTTCCGCACGCACGGTCTGCAGATCCGGGGCGAGTGAGGAGTGGAATACTAGCGTTGGTTAATGTCTCAAAACAAACACCTTCGCCTCCCCAAAGCTGTGTTCGACTCTGCCCGAGTCGTGTCCTTGAAACACGACACTACAGCTCGCAAGGCAAGCTGCGAGCATACACAATCATGAAGCTAATCACTCCCTACCTCGCGCTCTTCGCCGCCACAGCATCGGCTATCTGGCCCTTGCCTTCCTCCTATGAGCACGGCGACAAAGTGCTCTGGATCGACCAGAGCGTCAAAGTGACCTATAACGGCGCCGAACAGGTACCTTCATGCAATGTGCTGCCGCCCAGGGAGGATACCACTTACCAGTATCAGAGTCAGTTGAAGTCCTACGGACACGGCGGCAACAATGGAAACCACACCGGCTCGGCCTCTCAGCGTGTCGTGGCGAACGCCATACAGCGCACTCGCGACACGATCTTCGAGAAGGGCTTCGTGCCGTGGAAGTTCAACCCTCGTTTCTCGAGCTTTGAGCCTGACAGCAGCGGAGACAAGGCTCTTGTCCACACTATCACGCTGAAGCAGAACGGCTCCGACTCGGAAGACATCCTCAAAGCCCAGACCGGCGATGTCGACGAATCCTACACTCTCACCCTGTCCGAAGACGGCGAAGCGACCATCACCGCCGCATCCTCGATCGGCCTCGCGCACGGCCTGACGACCTTCACGCAGCTGTTCTACAAACACACTGCCGGCGGAGCATACACCAAGCTCGCCCCCGTCACCATCACCGACGCGCCGCTCTTCCCCTGGCGCGGCCTTAACGTCGACACCTCGCGCACCTTCAAGCCTCTAGCCGACATGTACCGCACCCTCGACGCGCTGGCCTACAGTAAATTCAACCGCCTGCACTGGCACATCACGGACTCGCAGGCCTGGCCGCTCGAGGTCCCCTCCATGCCGGACCTGGCCGGCAAAGGCGCCTACGCGGCCTTCCAAATCTACTCGCCCGAGGACGTGCGCGCCGTGCAGGAGTACGGCGCGCTGCTGGGCGTGCAGGTCGTGCTCGAGATCGACCAGCCGGGCCACACGGCCTCTATCTGGCACAGCCGGCCGGAACTGATCGCGGCCTTCGAGCAGCTGCCCAACTGGGACACGTACGCGGCCGAGCCGCCGTCGGGCACGCTGAAGCTGAACTCGAGCGCCGTCGACGACTTCCTCCAAGCCCTGTTCGACGACCTGCTGCCGCGCCTGAAGCCGCTCGCGACCTACTTCCACCTCGGCGGCGACGAGGTCAACAAGAACTCGTACAACCTCGACGACACCGTCCGCAGCAACGACTCCGCCGTCCTGCAGCCGCTGATGCAGGCCTTCATGGACCGCAACATGGCGCAGATCACGGGCGCGGGCTTCGTGCCGCTCGTCTGGGAAGAAATGCTGCTGGACTGGAACCTGACGCTGCCCGCCGAGACGATCGTGCAGAGCTGGCAGAGCGACGCCAACGTCGCGGCCGTGGCCGCGCAGGGCCACCGCGTGCTTGCGGGCAACTACAACTACTGGTACCTCGACTGCGGCAGCGGGCAGTGGCTCGATTTCCGCCCCGGAGCGTCGTCGGAGCAGTTCTGGCCGTACGCCGATTACTGCTCGCCGCGCCACAACTGGCGCGTCATGTACAGCTACGACCCGCTGGCCGGCGTGCCGGCGAACGCGACGCACCTCGTGCTTGGAGGGGAGACGCACATCTGGTCCGAGCAGACGGACGCTGTTAATCTGGACCGCATGGTCTGGCCGAGGGCGTGCGCGGCGGCGGAGGTGCTTTGGAGCGGGGCGAAGGATGCGGAGGGTAGGAATCGAAGTCAGATTGAGGCGAGTCCGCGCCTGAGCGATATGAGGGAGAGGTTGGTCGCGAGGGGCGTCATGGCGGAGCCGGTGCAGATGCCGTTTTGCACGATGAACGGCACGCAGTGTGCGTTGTAGCGTTGTAGGTGCGGATAGCTGGTTGTTTGGCTGTGAGAGCGTTCGGTGGGTTTACTTTCTGTACGGATCGGGAACCTGATGCCTCCTACCTTAATGAAGCGATGTTCAGTCTGGTCATCGACAAGTTACTGCTTGTGTTCTGTCAGTGCGCGTCTCAGCTCCCTCCAGACATGTTCTGTAGCTGAGGAACGACGAGGTGAAGTCTGGAACGATCAGTCAGCCCTCAGGCGGCCTCAGCCCCAAAAGCAAGCCTCGCCTTCCCCACAAGGCTGGCTGGCTGGCTGGCTTGCTGGCTGGAGTGGTTCCGAAATAGTTCGCAGCCTCCGCCAAGTGGGCGGGTGTGCTGGTTATGAGGGAACTGGCGAGCGCCTCTTTCTGGGGCAGCCGGGGAAGAAATCGCGCACCAACGTGGTCAGACGGCAGTGCGCAAGGTATACATTACCCCCAGGTTACCGCATCGACTGCGGGCGCGGAGCCGCGTGCTCGCGTCTGGTGCGGGTCTGCTCAATACTGGGGGTAATGAAGGGGTAATGGAAATAGAGAGGACACCCCAAGAGGCTGCTCCACGCGGAGGCCCCGTGGACAGGCCAGGCGGGAGTGGTCCTTGGGGACGGAGGCGCCTGGGGCGATCGGGTGCAGCCGCCTGGGCTGGGCCGGCGATGTGTCAATCGCGCGGTGGTATTACGCTATGCTGCGAGGCTTTTGGCGCGCCAGACCCCGAGCGGCGGCCTCACGTGCTGCGGAAGAGAAAATCTGGAGAAGGCATTGGCTCTGGGCCGGCGCGATCTTCAGGTACGGCACGCTTAGCGGCCGGCGTTGTCGGCGGGAGTTGGTGCGTGAGGTGCAGTCTCGGTGGAGCTGGCAGGCTGCATAGGCCGAGGGCAGCCGGGCGTTGCGAGTGTTTGACGGGCGTTGACGTGTGAGGGGAGACGACGTGTGTAGGTAGGATACCCAGGTATATAAATGCCGCGAGGGCCACGAGGCTGTCTTGGATGCGAGGACTGTAGTCACTGCCACGCGTACCGCGCCTTCACCGCACTCCCTCGCACGCCTCTCGCTGTCTGCCTTATCGCGAGTTTGCCTCTCTCGTTCCAGGCGATCCTTTATTTTTGGTGCATCTCGTGTCACCTTGAGCCGATAAGAGAGCTCGAGCCGAACGCCATTGGCGACGCTCCAGGTAAGCAAGGTTTCAAGTCCACCGCCTCAGGAACAGTCATCTGATTCTGCCCGGAATTTGCCCTCAAATAGACCGAGCGGCCTCTGACTTCTCGCAACAAAGATCTTTAGACCCTCCAGACCTCTAGAACCGCTCTCATACACTCCTACACCGACGCAGCCGAGCGCTCTGGTGAAAAGAGCCCCGCCATCGTCCCACGAACGACACGACAGCTACCCATACACGCATACACATACACCCCGCCAACATGGCTTCACCCACACCCAATGGCATCCCCAATGGCGCTGCCAAACCCGTGAACAAGCACCTCGACACCGTCATCCGCGAGCCTGGCCGCCAGCCTTCGCCTCAGCCTACACATCTGGGCGTGCCCGGCACCGCCTCGCCCGTTCAGACCCCGCACATCCTCCAAGAGACTGGCAGCGGCTATGTCGCGCCCAAATTCGAGGGCAAAGAGCAGCAGATGGAGGACGTCGTGGCCGAGCTCGACCGCGCAGAGTTCATTCCCGAGGACTTCGTCAAGGCCGAGGTCGAGTGGTTCTACAATGCCCTCGGCATCGACGACATGTATTTCAGCACCGAGAGCGTGCAGGCCATTGCCAGCCACATCCACTCGCTGTGGGCGGCCAAAGTGGCTGCGTACGCTCGCGGCGACAACAAGATGGTGATTCAGCTGGACAAGGAGGATACCGACCATGCGGTCTACATTGACACCAGCGCTCCCGGCGTGACGAACGCCTCGGGACCTGGCTACGAGTCAAGGCTTGAATCCAAGTACCTGGATGGCAGCAGAGGCGGCAACAGCTACCGCGTTGAGACTTTCCGCGCGCCTTCAGATGCTCAGCAGTCGATTCGCTGCTACTTCGTCTACCAGTCGAGTTTCAAGAACAAGAACCCGGCTCCTGGCGAGACGAGGATCGACGAGCTTGGAGATGAGCGTTTCCTGCTCAAGGCCACCAACAACACCAAGATGATTTACCAGGGCATCCTCGACCAGGTCGTCACCCGCACCGGTCCTGTCATTGACATGTACGACATTGAGGGTATGCGCGAGAAGCGCCTGATTGTTGGTTTCAAGCAGGGCTCTGCTCTTGGCCTCTTCTCTGCCCTTAGCAGTCTTTACCACTACTATGGCTTGACTTCTTCCAGGAAGTACGTCGAGCAGTTTTCCAACGGCATCACCATCATCTCCATGTACCTTGCGCCTGCGCCTAACGCCTCGAGCAAGCACCCTCCGATCGAGGCCAGTATCCATCAGATCATGAAGGAGATCTCCCTCCTCTACTGCATTCCGCAAAACCGCTTCCAGGCCCACTTCATTTCTGGCCGTCTCTCCCTGCAAGAGGCCATCTACGCCCACTGCGTGTGGATCTTCACCCAGCACTTCCTCAACAGACTCGGCAACGAGTACAATACCCTCGCCTCGGTCCTGGACTCAAGTAACACCGTCCATGCTGAAATCCTCGCAAAGCTGAAGAAGCGTCTGCGTAACGAGACTTTCACCGCCGACTACATTCTTGAGATCATCGATCAATACCCTGATCTTATTCGCGCTCTCTACCTTGCATTCGCCAACCTGCACTACGTCCAGACTCGTGGCGATGCGGATAACTTCCTGCCCACGCTGTCATACCAGCGCATGTCAATCGACAGGGCGCTGCCGGACAACGAGCTCAAGGAGCTGATCTCCAAGAACACCGTCAACGAGCACCACATGATGGTCATGTCTGCCTTCCGCATCTTCAACAACGCCGTCCTCAAGACCAACTTCTACACACCGACCAAGGTCGCTCTTTCCTTCCGTTTGAACCCCAGCTTCCTGCCCTCAGAGGAGTACGCGCAGCCTCTGTATGGCATGTTCTTGGTCATCAGCTCCGAATTCAGAGGCTTCCATCTGCGCTTCAGGGACGTCGCGCGTGGCGGTATCCGTATCGTGAAATCTAGGAGCCGCGAGGCATACGCGATCAACGCCCGCTCGCTGTTCGACGAGAACTACAACCTCGCCAACACCCAGCAGAAGAAGAACAAGGATATCCCCGAAGGTGGTAGCAAGGGTGTCGTGCTGCTTGATTTCCAGCACCAGGACAAGATGACCGTTGCGTTCGAGAAGTACATCGACTCGATCATGGACTTGCTTCTCCCTCCTACCAGCCCTGGTATCAAGGACCCTATTGTCGACCTCCACGGCAAGCAGGAGATCCTCTTCATGGGCCCGGACGAGAACACTGCCGACCTGGTCAACTGGGCTACTGAGCACGCCCGCAGCCGTGGTGCTCCCTGGTGGAAGTCCTTCTTCACCGGCAAGAGCCCCAAGCTTGGTGGTATTCCTCACGACAAGTACGGCATGACCACTCTCAGTGTCCGCGAGTACGTGACAGGCATCTACCGCAAGCTCAACCTGGATGAGACTCAGGTCCGCAAGCTGCAGACCGGTGGCCCCGACGGCGACCTCGGCTCCAACGAGATTCTGCTCGGCAAGGAGAAGTACGTGGCCATCGTCGACGGCGCCGGCGTGCTGGTTGATCCTAACGGCATCGACCGCGCCGAGCTCCTCCGCCTGGCCTCTGAGCGCAAGATGATCAACAACTTCGACATCACCAAGCTCTCCCCCGCGGGCTACCGCGTGCTTGTCGAAGAAAACAACGTCAAGCTCCCCTCCGGCGAGGTCGTCAACAACGGCACCACCTTCCGCAACACCTTCCACCTCCGCAACCAGGAGCACTTCGACATGTTCGTCCCCTGCGGCGGCCGCCCGGAGAGCATCGACTTTTCCTCCGCCACCCGCCTCATCGCCGACGGGAAGCCCAGCATCCCCTACATCGTCGAGGGCGCCAACCTCTTCATCACTCAGGAAGCCAAGCTCCGCCTCGAGAAGGCCGGCGCCATCGTCTTCAAAGACGCCTCCGCAAACAAGGGCGGCGTCACCTCCTCCTCCCTCGAGGTCCTCGCCTCGCTCTCCTTCGACGAGGCCGGCTTCATCGAGCACATGTGCGTCAAGCCCGACGGCTCCGTCCCCGAGTTCTACCAGGCCTACGTCCGCCAGGTACAGGCGACGATCCGTGAGAACGCGCGCCTGGAGTTCGAGACGCTGTGGCGCGAGGGCGAGGCGACCGGCGAGTCGCGCAGCATTCTGTCCGACCGCTTGAGCGTCGCTATCACGCGCATGGACGAGGAGCTGCAGGCCACGGAGCTGTGGGACAACCTGCAGCTGCGCAGGAGTGTGCTGGGCGACGCGCTGCCGCAGCTGCTGTTGCAGCAGATCGGGCTGGACAACATTCTCGAGAGGGTACGTATAGATTTCCCTTCGCAACGCCATTGCTCCAAAGAGAAGACAGTGCTGACATGATATCTACAACAGGTCCCCGAAGCCTACCTCCGCGCCATCTTCGGCTCTTTCCTCGCCTCCCGCTTCATCTACAGCATGGGCATCAGCGCCAGCCCCGTCAGCTTCTTCGCCTTCATGAACAAGCGCATGGCGAAGAGCGCGCAAGCGCTGCTTAACTAGATGAGGAAGAGGAAAAGTGGCGAGAGGGAAGCGAGGTTGGAATACACGGATATGGATACGCATGCGGATACGACTTGAAATGTTGCACGATGTGAAAGAAAGATGGAAGATGGGAGATGGAAGATGGCGGAGGAGATAAAAAGTTTATCGTGATTGCATTTGCCTGGTGTTACCCCCTCTTTGGGCTCTCGATGAGAGAGTTGACAATAATGATTTGCTTTTCTTGTTTGGATTTTGGCGGATGGAATGCCAGGAGAGTCGAGGCTGCGGTGCGGTTTGCAATTTTGCGCCGCGCTCCGCCCTGGAATGACGGATCATCTCTCGAGTAAACGTAAACAATGCAGATTGTCGAGAAGAGACTCTCGTCTAGAACTTATTTGGGGGCGCGTGAAGGCTCGTGGTCTTAAGGCTTGTGTGATTGGCAGCCTTTTTTTCCGCTCGTTGGGTATCTTTACCTTGTCTTGCCTCGTGTTGTTGTGTTTTGGGATACTTGACCTGGCCTTACTGATACGCGCTCGTCACGACACCGTAAGTGACGGTTTTGTCGATCATTTACCAGAGGCTCTAATGTATGTCGTGCGACGTTGTTGCCAGGATAGCGATACATGGCTTACTGACCGCGATATAGCACGCGGCACGAAGACACCATGGCGAAAGCCCGCGCTACCACCAAGGCTGCGCCGACGCGCGCGCCGAGCTCGCGTATCAAGGCTCTCGTAAGTGACCTTACCTGATTGCCCGTCGTCTAGCGTCTGTTGTCTGCCAAAGGATGAGCGAAGACTGATCTCGCCCGCCTCCTCAGGAGAAAGCCAAAGCCGCCGCTCCCAAGCCAGCGGCTCCATCGCCCAAGAAGAAAGGCCCCGGCCCGCGAACCAAGTCCGCTGGCGTCACGAAGAAGAAACCCGCGGCGAAGAAGAAGTCTCCCGTAAAGAAGAAGGCGGCGGCCGGCGCGGCGAAGAAGTCTCCTGTCAAGAAAGCTGCCGCCAAACCCGCTGCTGCCGCAAAGCCCAAACCCAAGGCGGCACCGAAGAAGACCGCTGTTGCTGCGCCGAAAAAAGCTGCGGCTAAGAGCCCGAAGAAGACGGGCAAGAAGCCTGCTTCTTCTCCTACCAAGGCGAAGGTGAAGGCGGATAAGGTTACGAAGAAGGTGGCTAAGAAGCCTAGCCCCAAGAAGCCTTCGCCGAAGAAGGTGTCGCCGAATAAGGCGGAGAGTGTGCGCAGGTCTGTTGAGGAGGCGGTGGGCAATGTGGTCGATGCCGGGACGGAGCTCTTATCTGGACGCTGGCCTGGCGGTCAGAGGACGAAGGTGGGTATACTCGATAGCGTTGTCCGTCGAGATACGCCTTTGGCAATCATCGCGTGCTGACTTTCGTGGGCAGTCGCAGAGCCCCGGGAAAAAGAGTCCTGCTCGGACTGGCAGAAAGTCCAAGGTAGGCCGAGTCACTGCCGTTCGAGTTCAAGAGCTATCTACTGACAATGTAACCAGAGCTTGAGTCCAGAGAAAGAGAACAGGGGATCGAGCAAGAAGAAGAACAGCAGCTTCTGAGGCGGTGGAGGAATACTGTAGGAGCCGGAGATTTATGTGCTGATAGTTGGCTTTCCATCGTATTCCGTAATCTTATCCTTCTTCAAAGAGAGTGCATGCTTCCAGGAACAATCCTTCAATCGATCAATCGTCATAGCAAGAGCTCCGAGCCCGGGGCCCGTTGGATGCTCGCGTGGCTATTGTTGGAAGTTGGGCGCACATGATGAAGTGAGGCTCAGGGGCAGGAGACTGAGACACAGCGACGACAGCGGACCATGCGTGACTCTCCTCCTCGCTTGCCCGTCAGGTGACCGATCACAGCCCTCGAGTCGATATATCGCCGTCATTGCATCCCGATATCTCGCGTCTCGAGGTGCTCAACCCCGCAATCCGCCGTCCGGAGTTGGAGTGTAGTGGAGACAACAAGACCGCCAAATGCCCGTACGGCCACCGGCTTCCGGCTTTTTCTCGCGGGGAAGGAGCGATCTGGAGCAAGGCTAAGCGCGAATAACAGACTTCCTTTCACAAGCTCGCCCGATCACATTACCACGCCTCACTCACCTCTCACCTCCCGCACACCTCGCCGGCCTTGTGCCAGTATCCTCTCCACTCTCCACCGCCGCGCCTGACTGCGCTCCTATGATACCGACACGCGACCTTCTGCGCCGGCGCAACATCACTTTCCGCTAGCATCACCACTTTCGCTCACTCGCTCGACCCTCACGCGCATTCGCCTTCCAATGACGCCGCGCTCGCCGACAGAACCCCTCAAGCAATGAGCCACAACCCCAATCCTTCACCCCTCGCCCCGACCTCTCTACCGCATCCGAACCCACTCAAGACCATTCCCGCAAACATGTCGTCCACTCAATCCCCGCCCTCGCCCGTCGAGGCAACACCCTACTATGGCATCCGTTCCTGGATCTCGCAAGCCGTCGTCGCTTCCTTTATTGCGGGTGGCACCGCCGGCGCGGTCTCCCGCACGGTCGTCTCCCCGCTCGAGCGTTTAAAGATCCTGCTACAAGTTCAGAATGTTGGGCGCGATGAATATAAGATGAGCATCAGCAAAGCATTGTCGAAAATGTGGCGCGAGGAAGGTTGGCGCGGCATGATGGCCGGCAACGGCACCAATTGCATTCGCATCGTGCCTTACAGCGCGGTGCAGTTCGGCAGCTACAACATCTACAAGAAGGTGAGACTTTTCAATTCATTCACATAAGGCCCAGGCAGGCAAGCGGCAGGCAAGAAAGGGTAGTAGGGTCAGTTGCAGCCAGAGCGACAAGCATGAATGGGCGTCAGAATCAGTCGCAGCCACAGCGACATGAGCATCGACCCTTTTCGAAGCTCAATGAGCTACTACCACTGCCAACTTCGCCTTTGCGCGCACAAGGTCTGTTCTCTTCTTTCCTACGATTAGGCTGATCGACTTTACCATAGGGCTTCGAATCCACACCTGGCGCATCCCTTTCACCTGTCTCCCGCCTCTGCTGCGGTGCACTCGCAGGTATCACCTCAGTCACCGTCACCTACCCTCTCGATATCGTCCGTACCCGCCTTTCGATCCAATCCGCCTCCTTCGCCGCTTTGGCTAAAGAGAAGTCTGTTGCCGCAGCTGAAGCCGCAAAGAAGAAGCTTCCCGGCATGTGGGGCACGATGAAGCAAATGTACACGAGTGAAGGTGGAATTCCAGCGCTGTACAGAGGCATTCTGCCGACCGTCGCGGGCGTCGCGCCCTACGTTGGACTCAACTTCATGATTTACGAAAGCGTCAGGACCTACTTCACTCCTGAGGGAGAGTCGGCTCCTAGCAACTTTGGAAAGCTCGGAGCTGGTGCAATCTCTGGCGGTGTTGCTCAGACGTGCACTTATCCACTGTGAGTCTTCTCTTGAATATTATCTGCGGCTATTTCGTCCATACTGACAGCTCTCAAGTGATGTGCTCCGCCGCCGCTTCCAGATCAACACTATGTCCGGCATGGGCTACCAGTACAAGGGCATTTTCGACGCCATCCGCGTGATCGTGGCGCAAGAGGGAGTCCGTGGCCTGTACAAGGGCATTAGCCCGAACCTGCTCAAGGTTGCTCCGTCCATGGCCAGTTCCTGGCTCAGTTTCGAAATGACCCGCGACTTCCTCATGGAGCTGAAGCCCGTCGAGGACGAGGATGAGCCTTGAACTCGCGTTCGAAATCGCTGAGGAATATTCGAGCGACGTCAAGACACACCCCGAACCATGGCCCTCGCGGCCGTGTCACCAAACAAAACCAATGCATTCACGGCGCAGGCGTTGCTTTTTAAAATCACCAGCAAGGAAGGGAACGGAATAGAAGGAGAAGGAGACATTCGACCCTTGGTGCACTTCACTATGGCTTTTTGCTTTCTTTCTTTTTAGCGGAGGGTTCGATGAGATTTGCATACTGGAAAGGGCCCACCCTTTACAACTGCGAGGGAACAGGATAAGCGAGGCGTTGGACGGTACAACAGCAAACCATGAGAAAGAGGGCGAGGCGGGGGAAAACACGTGTTTCGTTTTCTTCACTCGAGCGATCGAACGAGCGAAGCCGGCATTCGAAGCGCGTACTTTGCGAAACGGGGAGCTCGTGTTCGAAAGGATAGCAGAGGCACCATGCGGCAAATAAGGTGTATAGTAGCTTCACAACCAAGGGCCGCTGATTATTGCATTCCTGACTACAATGATTGCGGGTGCTGTGATGCGGACTTCTCATGTCGCTGAGACCTCTGTTGTTTGCTAGTTGTGGCAGTGATCTGCCCGCCTGTCGTCGGGCTCTGCTCTGCGTCTCCGCATGGGGTGATCGACGAACCGAGGCTTGTGGGCTTTGTATGTTGCCGACGACGCGGTTGATGTTGATCGTCTGGAGGGCCATTGTTCGCACATGAATCACGAAGAGTATTGTCGTGCAATGTTCGTTGATCTTGACAATTGAATTGAATCTGTGCATTCCAACAGCAAACCTGATTCTCATCTTTGCGTCAATACCTGAGTACCGTCGCGGCAATAATGGCTTCTTCACCACCACCAAATCCAATCAAGCGACTGATGGTCGCGAACAGGTACGTCTCGACCTGATCTCAGCCAAAACCAGAAGACGAGATCCCCAAATGAACCCCTTTCCTCGGCCCAACCGCTCTGCATCCCCGACCCCAAATCCCCTCCATCACAAACCTAACACCCCCCTCCCAGAGGCGAAATCGCCGCCCGCATCCTCGCCACCGCCCACGAGCTCTCCCTCACAACCTACGCCACCACCACCCCCTCCGACACCTCTCACGCCCGCCTCGCGACCCACGCCCTCCCCCTCCCCTCCGCAGCCTCCTACACCGACATCCCGCTGCTCGTCTCCCTCGCGAAACAGCACGCCATCGACGCCGTGCATCCGGGCTACGGCTTCCTGTCCGAGAGCGCGGCGTTCGCGGCGGCCATGGCTGAGATTGGCGTGCACGTAGTTGGGCCTGGAGTGGAAGGGTTGGAGAGGACGGGCGATAAGCTTGCCGCGAGGGAGTTGGCGGGGAGCTGTGGGGTGCCGGTTTTGGAGGCTTGGGAGGGGGGAATGGAGGGCATGGGCGAGGTGAGGGGGTTCGTGGAGAGGGTTGGGCTGCCCGTTTTCGTCAAGGCTGTTGATGGGGGTGGCGGGAGGGGCATTCGGCTTGTCAGGACTATGGGGGAGTTGGAGGGCGCCGTGGGGGCTGCGCGGAGGGAGAGTGCGGAGGGGAAGGTTTTTGTTGAGAGGGCTGCGGTTGGGGGGTGGAGGCATGTGGAGGTGCAGGTTTTGGGGGATGGGAGGGGGGAGGTGAGGCACTTGTGGGAGAGGGAGTGTAGTTTGCAGAGGAGGTTTCAGAAGGTTGTGGAGGTTGCGCCGGCCACGGTGGGGAGGGGTTTTGTGAGAGGGGTTGTGGAGGCGGCGGTGAGGATGGCGGAAAAGGTGAGTTTTGGATTTGTGGGTTGGGAAGTGAGGTGGTGCTTGTGCTGATGAATGCTGCGCAGATCAAGTATAGGTCGCTTGGGACGTTCGAGTTCTTGCTGCACCCGGAGACTGGCGAGTTCTACTTCTTAGAGATCAACCCGCGTCTTCAGGTCGAGCATACGATCACCGAATCGATCTGTTCGATCGATATCGTCAAAGTACAATTGCAGCTAGCGCAAGGGCTTAGCTTCGATCAAACTGACCTGGCCAACATCGACCAAGATCCGATGAAGCCGCCGTCTCGGCGATCAATTCAACTACGCGTGACAGCCGAAGACCCAGAGAAGAACTACTCTCTCAGCATCGGCAAAGTCCAATCCTTCCACTTCCCTTCGGGCAACGGCGTCCGCGTGGACACGGCATTGGTCCACGGTGCACCCGCAATCGTGAGCGCCGACTTCGACTCAGTCATCGCAAAGATCATCGTCACAGCACCAACCTGGGACGGCGCCGTCCACAAAGCCCGCCGCGCCCTCCAAGAAACAACAATAACCGGCGTCAAAACCAACCTCGACGTCCTCGCCGCCATCGTCTCGCACGCAGACTTCCTCGGCGGCGCCTGCGACACGCAATGGCTCGAATCCCACCACGAAGAGCTCCTCGCCGCCAGCGCCGCCATCCGCAACAACCGCCCTCCCGCCCTCCAGCCCTCCCAACCCACCTCCTCCCTCCCAACCGCATCCTCCAACTCCGCGCCCCTCTTCCGCCCAAACGACGCCTGGACCTTCACCCTCACGCCCACCAGCCAGCCCTCGCAGCCGCACCAGCAGCAGCAACCGCCCCACCTAACCCTAACCCGCCTCCTCCGCGCCGACTTCCCCACCTCCCTCTCCGCCGAACTAACCCACACTCCTCCTTCCTCCGCCCAGCCCCAGTCGTACACCCTGCACCTGCAATCCACAACCGCCGGCGCCCACGCCTCGCAACACCGCCTCGGCTCGCGCGATGACCCGCGGCACGTGCTGGTCCCGTTCGCGGGCACGCTCGTTGAGTTGCTCGTCGATGTTGGGGACGAGGTGCGCGAGGGCGAGACGGTGTGCGTGGTGCGGCAGATGAAGATGGAGGTTGAGGTGCGGGCGCGGAGGGGCGGGGTCGTGGGATTTGTGACGGAGGCGGAGGAGGGGGAGGAGGTGGGGGAGGGGGTGTTGGTTGCTGTTTTGGAGGGGAGGGAGGGGGCGCGGTTGTAGGGGCCCTGGGTCTGGGTGGAGGGGATGAGGAGAGGAAGGATTGGGAGAGGACCTGCAGGGACTTGGGGCTGGATTGTTAGGATTTGTTCGCGAGTTTGCAATCGCATGCGGCCAGATTAGTACGGATCGAACAACTCTGTCTGGCGGACGGAATTGCTCTACGATCCATGAGTACAAGAGCCTTGTCACCGTGAACAACTCATCCGTTGCCTTTTCATGCCTGGGGACGGAACAACCTAGGGCGAGGACAGCAGGAGACAATGTCTAGGACCATTGGAACATGCCGACGCCACTAAGCCACTCCATGATTCCAAAGACGAGGGAGCCAGCCCCGAATCCCGTTGGATAGCATCGATAGTCTGCAAGACATGCAGCACCTGTCTGAGAGACCTCGCGCGGTCGTCGACAATGGCGTCGTCCAGAACGTCCCACCGTTCTGCAGTACGTCAGTCGACACACGAGTGTGAAACAACACACGAACGCCCTCTCTCGCGTCGCAGGCTGCTTCGTGTCTAAGACTCTGTGTTCACCAGGGAGAGCGAGCACGCGGCGGGCCCTGGCGCAATGCCTGGCCCACTCACGCAAGCCGGCACGAACATCACTGGGCATTCGCTCATCCAAACGAACTGGAACAATCAGTGATCCTCACCCTCCCAGTAAGTCCCAAACGCCACCACAACCCCAGTCACCACCGCTCGCCCAGTCTCTCACATCGCAGACACGCACCCGGCGAGACATCCCGAAAAAGGCAAGTCCTCTCGCCACGAGGCCCGTAGCGCGCCGCTGTCAGGGCTGAAACAAAATGACCAGGAGGCTGTGCTGTGCTGCGGACCCGGCGCTCGGAGCAGCGAGTCTTAGATTTGCTCGGCTCTGGCGGGAACATGCAGAGCGTGCTAGTTTCTGGTCTGGTGATGCGAGGGAGGGAGGGACTTTTTTTTCTGCTGGATGTCTTGGTTTGAAGCGAGGTGGGATTGTGATGTGGGAGGTGGAGTTGCGTTGCTGTGCTGTGCTGACTGGGATTGCATAGACGTTGACTGTTGCCTGGGAGTTGCACTCGGGCTTCACACGCGTGCTGATCGCTCGCTCGCGCAGGCTGTAGCCTGTAGGGCTGGGATGGGATGGCGAGATTGCGCGTGGGAAGCAGGGTTGTGGCCGTACGGGAAAACCGCCTCAGGCTCTACATAGAGGGGTGAAATGAAAGGGGAAGAATGGGGGATGTGCTACGTCAGGGATGATGTGTTCGCTCGAGTAGTGCTGGGCCCGCGCTCTGAGATTAAATGGCAGCCTGAGGAGAGGCACTAGCGGCCTGTTGTCCCATACCCGCGGCCGGCACGCTTTTGCTCGACTCCTGAATCAACCAGGCTGGCATTCTCCATGCTCGGCCTGACTCGATTGCCCATTCCCACGGTAACGGGGTTGCGCAATTGCTGCGCGTGCGTGCTTGCTAGTCCCCGTGCCGTTGAGATACAGTTGTAGATGGGGTGCGGCAACAGACGTCAAGCGCAGGCGTCGGGCTGCCAGCTACCTGGTCGTTGCCCGCAGGACCAGCTGCTTCCTTGGTTGGAGGTGGGAGAAGCCGGCTGGCCAGGTCATGTGACCGCGCGACACTTTGGTGCCGGCTCATCCGGTCATTTTTTCTTTGGGACCTCTCCTCCGCACAGCTGCAGCCGGCCCAATCGAGCTGCTTGACACCAGCGCAGCCACGCAGCTTGTTTTGGGCATCACTGCTGGTCACGAACACGAACAGCTACCTTACAGCTTGTGCGGGTCTCTACCAGGCGGCCAGGTCAGGAGTGGACGGGACTACGGGGAAGCATATGTGCTGTTACGCTGGCGGGTGTCTGTGATGGACCCGTGATGAGCTGGCCGCGGCCGTGGCAGCGCTACAGTTCCATGGCGGCGCTCCAACGTGGTGGGCTGTGAGCGGTGCTTTGAGACAGGTCTGCGCGTCGATGTGCTCATGGGTCTCAGCAACCGCGAGTGTCGCTGGCGCCTCGGCGGGCGAGGGAAGAAAGACGTGGACGAGGGTACTGCAACGTGCGAGCACGGCCCGCAGCCTGATAGATTGGAGGGATTGGAGGGATTGGAGGGATTGGAGAGGGGCTTGTCAGGTGTGCCGCGGCGCATGGGCAGCCCGGCAGGATGTAGCGACGCATTGCGCAAGCGTGGCCACCGCACGCGCGACGGGAGCAGTGCGGAGTGGCAGTACCACCTAGGTCGTGACTATTGAGATGAGGGTTGTAGCAGGAGGGCCGGCGCACACTAGGCGGGCTCAGGAGAGATGAGTGGCCAGCGTGGCGAGTGGCGACTGGCCACGGGGGCCCATCGAGACAGCATCGGCAGGTGGTAAACAAAGGAAAGGCGTTGCAGGCGTTGTGGTCGTTTTCGAGGGGTCTATCGCAACCAGGCTGATCCTGATCTGGAGGGGGGGAGGGCGGGCGGGCAGAGAAGGGTGTATAGACACAGGTGTGATATACCTTAGCAGAGACGGCTGTGAGGGAGAGAGCGTGCCCACTGTCTTCCGTGCGGGCGGCCATGTGTGATCGCCTGCTCTGGCTGGGGCAGCGCCAGCGCCAGCGCGAGCCTGGCGGGCCTCGCAGCCACGCACGGCCGGGTGGGCGTGGCCGTTCTGCACGGGCGCCGGAGCGAAACTTTGAGCGCGCACGGGCCGCCGCCTGCCTGGCTGCCTGCCCTCTGGCTCGCTCGTCCCTGCTTTGTTTTGGAGCGCGGATCCGATCGCGCCTCGCTTCCTCCCAAGTTCACCGTCACCACCACCACCACCTCCACCACCGCCTGCCATCGACCTCGACGCCCGCCGCGCTCGCACTGCTCCGCGAGCATATCACCCTCGTCCTCCCCCCTCGACCGCCGACGCCGACGCCCTCGACACCGCCCCCCCCCGCCCGCGCCTCCACCGGCACCGCTCGCCTCGCGCCGCCCGTCGCACGACGCGTGTGTCTGGCATTCCACGGCACCGCTCCGCCGTCCGTACACACACCCTCGCCCATCCTTATCGCATTGTCTGCGCGCACATACCACGCTTCCGCCGATACTGCGCCCTTCCGCTGTCCGACGACATCATCGCGAGCCCGCCCGTCGCAACACGTCGCCCGTAGGCACCGCCGTCGCAACACGAGCCGCCAGAACACCACGCACCACCGCACAATCCTCGCACAGTCACACGAACGCTGCGCCGCCCCATCAATGACGACGTAAACAATGGAGTTCGACTACTCTCCCCGCCACCACTCTGCCGGCAGTGCTGCGCACATGCTCTCGCCCACCCAACACCACAACACCACGATAGAATCGATCAGGCAACTGCGCCGCACACTATCGCGCTCTCCATCGAAACCGGCACGCTTCCAGTTGTACACCCGCACTTCGCCCACCTCACAACACCACACGCCCGCCTCGCCATCTGGTCTTTCTCGCTCCTGCAACATCGAGTGCGCGACCGAGCCGGTCCCTAAGCCCAGGTTTTCTGTCAAGCGCAGTGGCACTCGCACGTCGATGCGACGGACATCGCCTAACAGCCCACTCCGCCGTGCCCTCAGCGACAAGGCCAACCAACCCAATGCGCGTCCTGGTCTGATCCGTCGCTCCTCTGCTGAAGCCGACCAGGAAAACATGGACTGCAGCAGCGACACTCCGAAGCAGCCCGACACTCGTTTTGATCAACCCATCAAGCTTGACTTCAACAAGCCCGACTTCAAGCCAGAGCACCAGTCTAAACCTCGAGCTGACACCCTTCTTCAGCCGCTCTTCAAGGAGCCAAATCCACCAAAATCCAGCCCACTGAAAAGAAGCGACGGTGTGATGAATTTGGACGCGGCAGGTATGAGCAGCCCTCGCGTGAAGCGCAGGAGCTTGCACGGTCCCGCTGGATTCGGCAACGACTTCAATGTATTCGATCAGGGAATGGACGGCACTCCCGGCGAGTCTGCCATGCCTGACGCCGAGAAGGAGAAGGAGAAAGACAGCACTTCGGGCTTCTCAACTTGGCCCAGTCCTTCCATGCAATCCCCGCAACGGCGGCCTCATGGCTTGAGGAAGTCCACTCTTCAGCAGCGCGCTCCTGGTCGCACTAGGCTGTTTACTACCGAGGGTGATGCAGGCTCAAATTCTTCTTTGACGAGAGCAAGATCGCGCATCTCTCTCGATGGTGCACTTCCTCTCCGCAGTCCCGACTTTGGCTCACCATTCTATCGGAGCAGTGCGAACGATCCGCCCGTCTTATTCCAGCCGCCCGCGCAGAAGACTTATCAATCAGCACCCAAGCCGCACCCTCTTTCAAATGCTCTGTCGCCTTCTTCATCCACCTCAAGCATCGCCGATGACTCGCATGAGATCTCTCAGTTCCGCGATGTTCCTGCTGCGGACAAGACTGGCATGCCCAAACCCAATTTTGCTAAATCGCTTCCCATTGGTGCCATGCGGCCGACACTTACGAAAAACCCTGGCTTCCACAATGGACAAGAATCATTCGCGACTCCTGATGCCTATAAGATGGCAAAACCTTTGCCGCAGGCTTTCATGTCAACGGGTCTCCTCTCAAAACGAAATAGGAACCTGGATTCGCCTGGTGGTGCAGGACCAATGCCCGACACCCCCTCGAAGAAGACCCACGCCATCTTCACTGGCACTCCTGCACCAGCTTCGGGACTTGGGAAGGTCGCACAGCCATGCCACGAGTTTGGAAGCCCAACAACACCTTTCAACGGCCGCGCTTCGAAGATGTCACCCGAATCATTCGGCAAGGGTGCCAACATCTTCGGTACGCAGGCGCTGAAGCTTACTCGTCGTGGTAGCTTCGCCAGCATCACAGGTGACGATGTGATCAACTCGCCTCTGCAAATCGGGGAAGGCCACTTGAGTGCAGACGAGCTCCCACCCACACCTACAAAGACTGCCGCCACCCTGCCGCGCCCACAATCCAAGGGCGGCAAGAGCAACAGTCTGCGAAGCAGTCTTTTTGGTAGGCGGACTTCTCTTGGAAGTGATACATTCCTTCCTCCGGAGTCATCCGCCGACCAGGGCGTAGACGGCGAGCAGGGTGATGCGCTTGACTGTTCTACTACCAGCAGGAAGAGCCAACGTTCTGCCCTCAACTTGGAGCAATTTGCGTCAGGCAGCGCCGATAACCATGGTCCGAGATTATCGACACCCGTTCTTGGGAGATCACCACAGACGCCGCATGATTGGAGCTCTCCTCCGGACCCCAGCAGGCTTACCATCTCTGCTGAGCGGACGTCAGTGCTTGTTCCAAGCAACACATTCCCACCAGCTACACCAACTGGACCGCGAGATTCCTTCCACCAAAGCTTTGTTCAGAGCAATGCTTCTTCAGGTTACTTTGCAAACGACGTCGACACCTCTCTTACTACGCGTTTCGGCCAATCGTCAAGTTTTGGCGTGGGCGAGTTCTCTCAAGTGTACAAAGTCGAAAAGCCTATTCCCGGTAAGGCATCCACTGGACAGAGCGAGACTGGGCAGACACATAGAGTGTGGGCTGTGAAGAAGTCTCGCCGCCCATACACCGGCAACAAAGATCGCGCGCGTAAGATGCGTGAAGTGCAGATCCTCAAGCAGCTGCGCGGTCACGAGCACATCATCGAGCTTGTAGACGACTGGGAGTCCAAGAACCACCTTTACATCCAGACCGAGTACTGCGAGAACGGCAACCTCAAGGACTTCCTCGCTCAGGCTGGCTTCAAGGGCAGACTCGACGACTTTCGCATCTGGAAAATTCTGCTCGAACTCGCACAAGGCGTCAAGTCCATTCACGACGCCAGCATCATCCACTTGGATCTGAAGCCCGCCAATGTCTTCATCGATTGGGAGGGCGTGCTCAAGATCGGCGATTTCGGAATGGCAAGCACTTGGCCTGCTCCGCCCGGTCTTGATGGCGAAGGCGACCGCGAGTACATCGGTCCTGAAGTGCTCTCTGGTCGCTTCGACAAGCCTGCCGACATCTTCGCGCTGGGTATGATCATGCTCGAGATTGCCGGCAACATCGTCCTCCCCGACAACGGCGTGTCGTGGCAGCGCCTGCGCCATGGCGACCTCAGCGATCTTCCGAGCCTCACCTGGACTTCTGACAGCAGCCTGGTGCGCGACGAGTCCGGCGATCCTATCGAGATGCTTAACGGGGCCTCACACGACTCTTTGGTGATCTCCGACCAGGACGACGACGACCTGGACTTCCTGCGCAAACCGTCGCCGGCGCCTGTGATCGACCGCGCCCGCGAGCTGGTCCAGCCGCCCAACTTCATGGTCGACCCGACCGACCCAGGCTCCCTCGACGCCATGGTCCAGTGGCTCATCCGCCCAGACCCCGAAGCTCGCCCACTGATCAGCGAGGTCCTCGACACCCTCGGCGTGCAGTGGGTGCAGCGCCGCCGCCGCGCCGGCGCCTCAGTCTACGAGGGCAACTGGGGCCCGGCTGACGACGTCCTGGGGCCTGAGCAGGACGTCGAGATGACCGATATCTGAGGGGCGCACGTGGCGCATGCGACGTGCTGAGTGATTTTGAGGGGAAGGAACGTGGAGTGTGGAGAGTGGGGCCTGGCGTGCATCGCACTGCAGGTCGACGTGGCTCCAGCGGCGAGTGAAGACCGGAGACGAAGCTGAGATAGGGCTGGGGGCTGGAGCCAGCAGACGAAGTGGCTCTCGACCTCGCCCGGCGCGAGACTCGCACTGACGGGTACAACAGTCGCCACGACGCGAATCCCTTTAACGGCCGATACCATTCCGCTTCTTCGTTCCCCCGCTCTTCGCATCACGCAAGGCGGGCGGGAAGCTTGTTTGGCTTCTGTTTTGCTTTTCTTCGAAATTTTAACTCACGACATAACGACACAAGCTGGGAGCAACGGTGCGATTGGAGTTTTCATTTTGGGGAGGGGATTTTTGTTTTCTGCTTGCTTGCTTGCTTGCTTGCTTTTCTTGCTGGAATTCGAGGGCGTTCTGTTTTGGATGGAGTATGGTACAAACTTGATTGGGATTGGGCTTGCATTCATCACGTCCCACAGGCTGGGGACTGGCGCGTGGGGAAAGGGGAGGTTTCGCATTCACAATCGAACAAACCACACGAAAGATGCATCGGTAACTTGGCGTTCGACTGTTTTGTTAGCTTTCTACCATTTCTTTCTTCTTTCCTGGCGGATCTCAGACGCTGGCTGGCTGGCTATGGATGGCTGGGCGGGTCTGGTTTCTGGTCGGGGCTTGTTTGAATTAACAATTTTTATTTTTTCTCTTCCTCTTGAGCTCCTCGTTCCTTCCATCCAAATCTCCGTGGTTATGGTTTGAGACGTACGGTACTGTTGTAGTGTTGGGTCAAGTACACTGCGCGTCGTGAGCTCACCAGTCGAGCCGTTTTGCGCAGCCTTCGAACCTAAGGTACAGGAGCACGACTCGCAATTTTCGTTTCCGTCTTTGCACATCAGCCACGAGGATTGTCCCCGACGCAGCCGGCGTCGGCTGCCGCGTCGATGAATCTCGCCTTGACTTGCTGGAGGCGCAGACGGTCCTGAAATGAATCTCGCTACCAGGCAACGCACTACAAGACGGCAAGGCGCTCTGGACTTGCGGACGAAGGCCGGTTTGACTTCGTCCTCGCAGCGATGCTCCCCTCCCCGCTTTGAGGGCGCCGGCGAACGCATGTCGTGCTGCGGGCGATGGGCCAGCGCTGCAGCTAAGGTGGCTTAAAACGGGCGATGGGCAGGGGAAGCATGAGGAGCGAGCGGCGGGCTGGCCGATCGCAGGCGCATGTACAGTACAGGACCTCAGGCGTGAATGATGATGCAGCTGCCATGCCGTGTCGCGTCGTGTCATGCCGTGTACGACGGGGAAGCGTTACTCTACTCGTACGTCCTCTGTACCTACAGTAGTAGCAGGTACTTACTTCCTGACGAGGTCGATTCTTTCTCACCCTACCCTGCCATACCGAGCGGGCCACGTGAGCGCGGCTCGCCCTCACTCACTCACTACTGGTACCACGGCTGCAGATGCGCTGGTGCCCGCCTCGCGTGCCTGGCCGCAGCGCAGGCGCAGCGGATTTGAGGGAAGCCACCTACGTTTCGTGGTCGTCAGCCTTGCGAGACCCGGCTGGCTGGGCCGAGGTGTGCCTGCGCGCGGCTGTGATTTGGCCGGCGCGCTCGGCAGATTTGGGCGGCATGCTGGGGGGTGCTGGTGAGTGGGTGAGCGGGTGTTTCTGAGATGGGGCGCTGGGATTGCCTGCTGGCGAGGACGGAGGTGGGAAATGCGGTGTGTATAGCACTATAGCAGTAGCGTAGGGTGTGGGTGTGGATGTGGATGTGGCCGGTCCAGCCGGACGGGGCTGGAAGGAAGGGAAGGGCCGGCAGAAGGCAGAGGCGATTGACGTAGCGCGGCCGTCGAGCCGTCGCTTGTCTCTGCCTGCGACACACACACGCCCCGAGCCTGGACGCACCCGCGCGCCGCCAAACAAAGCAATTCACGCCCTCATCGCCGCATCGCCGCATCACCGCACCACCGCATCACTGCTCCCTGCACCCCATAGCCCCCCGAGCATCATACTCACAGCACTCTCACCGCATCCGCCGCTCCCACCGGCCCGCGTCCCGGCACCGCCGTCCTCACATCCTCATTCTCCGACCGACACAAAGCATGGCCGCTGGGTGCGGATAGAGCCGCAGCATACCACAGCGCCTCTGCCTACATGACGACAGTGTCCGGCCAGAGCAACCGCCGCTCCTGTCGCCAGTGACGGGCGCGCCAGACCACAAGCGCATCCTCACCCACCCGCACACCACACAATGCCTCCCGCCGCCGCCGACTCGCGGCCCAGCATGAACGGGCGCGCACCAGACCAGCCCGCCGACAGGCACCCATCACCACCACCCGCCGCGCCCTCACTGGGCACCGAATCTTCCTCCGCCTCCTCTACGGCCACCGTCCAGCGTCGGAGCCCCAGTGCCTCCCGCCAGAACACAACCTCTTCCACCTCCTCGCATCCTACGCCACAACTACGAAAACAGAGCTCCACATCACTCCTACCCAATTCTTCCTCCCCATCCGCAGCCGCCAGCCCTAGATCCTCACGCAACACCTCGCCCGTCCGGAGAGACAGCCGCCCGGGCCCCCTCGCCAACCAGTCCTTCTCCACGCAGCCTTCCGCCGCCGCCATCCAGCGCGCGCTGTCCGCCAGCAGCGTCCCGTCGCTTTCCGCCGGAGGGGCCGTCACGGAGGCCGTGTCGAAACTGCCCGCTCGAGGCGGCCAGAAGAGCGCAGGGTCTGTGTCTGGTGAGACGACGCCGCAATGGCCGGCCTCGCCCCGATTGAAGAGCCCGCCGCCGTCTTCGCGGTCCAACTCCCGGCAGCCGGGCATTGCGTCGATAGCGGGCAAGAAGCCAGAGGAGTCTGCAGCTGCTCCGACGCCAGCGCCCAGTGTGCCGCCTAGCATCAGCGTGCAGAACGCGACGCCCACGAGCAGGACGCAGACGCCGCCGCCTCCGGCTGCTTCGAAGCTGGCTGCGCAGGAGTCGAGCAAAGGCGAGCAGCAGTCTTCATTACAGCCTTCGACAAAGATGCCGTCGCGAGGTCCTAGCGGGAAGCAGCTCCTGGAGACCGTGCAAGAAAACAGCGGCGATTCGACGGCCGAGCCGAGCCCTGCCGCCGTGCAGGCGGCTGCTGATTTGAAGCCGGTTCCTCGGGCGGTAGACGAGATCAAATACAACAGCATGCAGAAAGAACATGATGATACGGAGAAACATACGAAGACTGGAGATAGCGAGAGCGAGACAGGGGGGAACAGAAGCGAGGGGACAAGGAGTCCTCAGGTCCCTCAATCGCAGACCCCCAGCAGCTCGCAGAAATCGAGAGCTGCTCCGCCTAAGAACAGCTTCCCGGCTTTGACAACGACGAAATCACGACAATCCGAAGGCACACGAAATATGACCGTCGAGACCGAGACTGTCCAGTCGATCCCGCAGTCTTCCCTAAACGCAGGCGACCGATCCGCCGGCGGACGAGGCGAGAACAGCGGAAGTGTCCGATTAAAACCCAGCAACGAGACGATCAGGCCCAAGAAGGAACGGAAGAAGCCTTCGGCGAAGGCGAGGAGTATCAACCAGGGCACCGGTACGTTCCGTTCTCCTTTGCTGCTTCCGCGCGCTTCCCTTGACGATTTGCACGGTGCCACTTGCGTTTCCTCCACCGCGTCCATGTCCGAAGACGACGGGCCCGGCCTGCCGGGTCCCCGTCAGCAGCAGAGACAGCCGCGAAACCTTTCCCATCATTTCCGCAATGCTCTCACTTCCACGTTCTCGAAGAAGCCCTCCGCGTACTTTGGCAAGAGCAGTTCAGGTTCTAACAGAGATGCGAGTAAAGCTTCCTCCAAAGCCGACATCTTCGAAGCGAGGGTCGCAAACGCTGTCGAAGACGCGAACTCCTCCGACTCGGACGAGACGTTCGTCTATGAGTCCAACCCGCCGGAACAGCAGCGCCGGCCCAGACACCATTCGCGCACGCCTAGCGTCACGTCCTCTCACTCGATTGCTGATAGCAGAGCTGGCATCCGCAATTACAACGACACCATGGAGGAGCGACGCGTCAACGGCAAGCGCTCTATGAAATTCTCCAACAACCCTCTCCATGAAATGGACAGCCCGAACGATCGACAGGACGGCACGGTACGGTCGCATCAGCCCCGGCATTATGGGCGCTGGGGACGAGGCGGCAGCCACGCTTCCATGTTCGATCAGGACTCGCCGTTCACTCAGGCTTCCAAATTGAGGAACAGCGCTACAAACCTCCGGCATTCCAGGCCTAATTCTCCGAGGAGCCCGCAGAGTATGCAGCACAACCGAGCGTCAGGACCGGCTTTGTTTGCTCCACGGAAGAAGGATTCCTCGTTTGATTTCGATGGCGAGGGCGCGGACGACGAGAGAACGCCGTTGATGGGGAGCGTCCGAACGCCTAGGAGTATTCGACAAGGGCATAACCGCATTCACAGCAGTGGCGCGAACTCGATCGATGAGTATTACTCCGTTCGGCGACACTCGCGCTGCGGCCGGCTCGGCGGGTGCATGCTCGGGCTTGCTGTCTTCATCGCCGTCGTCCTCAGCGCCGTGGCTTTCTTGGTCATGAGCAACAGGCCGATGTACGACGTCAAGATCGAGAAGGTGCAAAACGTCCTCGCCAGCGAGCAGGAAATCATGCTCGACCTGCTCGTTGGCGCCGTCAACCCCAACGCCCTCGGCATCTCCGTCACAGACATGGACGTCAACATCTTCGCCAAGAGCAAACACGTCGGCAGCAGCGGCGACTTCCCCTCTGACGGCAACACCAAAGCCCTCACCGGCCCTCCGCCCCGCCGGAAACGCTCCCCCAACGCCCCTTCACTATCAACCCCCACCCCTCTCTCCCCGCTCCCCCTCGACTCCCACGACCACGGCACCTCGCCCTCCGACCCCCTCGAGCGCGACGCGCAGACCATGCTCCTCGGCCGTATCTTCCACTTCGACCAGCCCCTCGCCTTCGAAGGCTCCCCCATCAAGCGCCACCCGCACTTCTCCGTCGGCGAGCTGCGCCTTGCCCACCCGGGCAACAGGACCGAGGCCGGAGGCTCCGCGCGCTGGGAGCAGGTGCTCAAGCACCCCTTTGAGCTTATTATCAGAGGTGTGCTGAGGTATCAGCTGCCGATTTCGAGTCGGGTTCTGAGCGCGGCGGTCGGTGCGGGCGTGCTGGTGCATCCGGAGGAGGGGGTGGATGAGTTGGGCAGGATGAGGGTTGAGGTTGTTGAGGGGCCCGGGGGATGGGTTTGGGTTGATTGGGATCATGTCATGAAGGACGGTAAGTTTGGCGAGGATGGGGACGGGGAGGGAGGGAGGGTTGTCGAGGAGGTTGAGTGAGCGAGTGCTTTGGATTTGAGAGACGTGGGACAGGACTAGACTCTTTTGGTTTTTTCCTTTTGCCCTTTTTCCCTGCCATCGTGTCGTTACTACTACAGCTTTACTCGGTCCTGTCGGACGGACGCGTTTCTTTTATTCTGTTTGAGCGTTCGAGCGAACCTGAGCCTGGGCTTCTAGCCAGCCAGCTTATTCAACTAGTGAGGGGAGGGGGAGAGAGTCTGTTATCGGGACGATCGGACGTTGGTATTGGTATTGGTATTGGAAATCGGTATGGAAAGCGAAATCGGACCGAATCAAACCAAGTCAAATCAAAGCAAAGCAAATCACATCATCGCCATCCGCACGCTGTCCTTGCTCAGAGCAGCATCAGCATCCTCCTCCCCCAACGACTACCGTACCGAAAGGGACTCGGAGATCTCCAACCCCGTCGCCCCCGCTTCACCCCGTCTTCTCCTCCTCCCTCCCGAACGCAACTCTCACCCCGTTCGCCGGCTGCAGCACAATGTCCGTCCGCCACCCGGGAAACTCCCCGCCGCTCCGGTCCTCGACCCGCCCGAACCGCTGCAGGATCCGCACGACCGTGTACGCCATCTCCGTCAGCGCGAACTGCTGCCCGATGCAGATCCGCGGCCCGCCGTTGAAGGGCACGTACGTCCAGGACTTGGGCGTCCAGCCGTCCCAGCGCGAGGGGGCGAAGGTCTGCGGGTCTGGGAAGGGGGACGAGGAGGACGAGGGGTGTTGGGTGGGGTAGATGTCGGACCGGTGTTGGAGGATCAGAGTCGAGTAGCCGACGGGCGTGTCTTTGAGGACGGCGATGGGCTGGGAGCCGTCGGGCCCGCCGCCGCGGGGCAGCGTGGTGTCGGAGAGGGCGACGCGGACGTTGTAGGGCACCACGGGGTAGAGGCGGAGCGTCTCGTTGAGGGTGTGCTGCAGGTAGCGCATGGATTTGAGGTGCTCGTAGGTGGGTTTGGTTGTGGGGTCGGGGCCGAGGGTGGAGTGGATTTCGCGGCGGAGGGCGGAGACGACGTCCGGGTGTTGGGAGAGCGAGTAGAAGAGCCAGGAGAGCGTGACGGCTGTAGTGTCGCGGCCTGCGAGGAGGACGGCGACGAGTTGGTCGCGGAGGACCGTGCGGTCGCGCGTGTAGGAGGCGAGCGCGTGAAGGAAGGTGTAGCCTTGGTCGGATTTGGATTTGGCTTCGAGTTCGGAGGGAGGGAGAGCGAGAGCCTGGTCGATGTACTTCTCGACGAAGGCGTTGAGGACTTTGAGAGACTTGTGGAAGCCTTTCTTGGGCACGAGGGCTTGCGCGGGCCCCGCGCGGGCGATGATGGCCTGCACGTGCTGGACTTCGGCGAATGCGTGCGCGAACTCGGCTTTGGGGTTTTCGAGGCTGTTGACGCTGTTGCCGAGGAGGAAGTCGGTGGCGGCGTCGAGGGTGAAGCGGAAGAAGAGGTCGTCGATCCGGATCGTCTCGCCGGGGAGCGAGCCTTCGAGTTTGAACAGGAGGATCTGCACGTGCGTTTCGAAGGTGTGCAGGTCGGAGACGCGGTCTTTGATGAATTGGGGTCGGATCAATTGGCGGGAGTTGTGCCAGATGTCACCGTCGGTGGTGAAGATGCCTGGACGAAGATTGTCAGTAAGTGATGGAAGCAATGTATCCGAAGACGAAAGGACATACTCAATCCCAAAAAGTCCTTCCATTCCTTCCTGAACTGCGGGCCCTTGCCGTAGCTTCCAAACTGCGTGGCGAGGATCGCCTTGATGTTCTCCTCGTCTGCGGTGAAGATGATGCGGTCGCCCATTGTGATCGCTTCGGCTGTCCACTGCTCACCCGAGCCATTCGCGGCCTTGGCCTTTGCGAAGATCTGCCACCAGAACTCATGGTTGCGGTGGCGTAACATGTGCCAGACTGCATTATAGATTAGGCCGAGATTCCAGGGCGTCCAAGTACGGTAGCTGGGAGCACGAGCGCCGAGGCGGGCGAGCTTGATCTCACGGGTGATCGCCGAGACGAAGATGTTGAGATACCATGCTGTGGCGATGGCGAGAACACCGTAGACAAGGGTGAGATTAGCGGAGTCGCGGAATTGCCATGTAGTCCATGTCAGCAGCCCATAGATGAAGGTCGGCGCGCCGACGCGATCAAAAATGTAAAGCAGCATGTTCAATTAAAGCAGTCGACGACCTAGAAGCTTGGTGCTGTCGTTCCAGAGCTCGACTGCTGGGACGGCAAGACTTATAATCGTTCACGAGGACGATTAGCGACCTGCCTTCTGTCACTGCAAGCGAGCCAGGGACGAGGGCCGCGCCATGAGACGGTAAGGTTTCGCATACTGACGTTCCGTCTGGGTCCTCACGCTAGCAGAGGCCAATCGCTGTAGCGGCCGCCTGGCGTCTGTACGAGTGTACGACTAAACGAGAGGGGCAGCGCAAGATACCGAGGTTGCCCTATACACTTGGTCTGACCTAAGGTTTGGGCCTGGTGCCTATTGCGAATGCACGAATAGCTCGTGACCCATTTTGTGTTGATGCTTCATCACAAATGAGATCGTTTGTCGGGGGCCGCGGGTTGCACACAGTATCCAGGCTGTGTGGCTGCATCACCCCGGTTCGGATAATGGCCGCCTGCAGAAACGGTTGCCAAGCATACCTGACTCGATACAACATAACAATATTAAGATGATGATTGGGTGCTCTATTTTGTTGTCGCAACAAATTCCTGTCTTTTGCCCCTCGGATAGCAACAGTTCGACGCGTCCTCCGCCGCTTGCATTCCTCCGTCTATTTACCTTTTACCTTGTATAACATGTGCAGTCGTAGAGCGTTACCGGCCTATTCCTCGTCCCAAATCCTCACTTTGTCGGAGTACTCTCGGATGTTCGAATACACCGTCTCCTCTATCAAGTCACCTTTACCACCTGCAACCCGCAGAATCAGATCATTCAGCGAGCTGCGTCCCAGAATATCGACGTGGTCGCCAGTGCTGGGACCACCGCGCGGGCTGAAGCGATCGGGCTCGTGACGCATCTCCACCACTCGGATGGGAATCTGCGCAGGGTTGTAGCGGGACATGCGCCAGCCGCGATTGCACATGTAGCCGGACGAGAGGAGGTTGACTGTGCCGTCGCCCTCGCCCATGACGACACCGTGGTCGACGTCGTCCGGGAGAGACGTGATCGTTGTGTCTGGAAAGTGTGTTAGCGCAATACTCAATGTTGTAAGATTAATGTGAAACACACCAATAGCTGCAGCTGTCTGGTTCTTGAGAAGATCAAGCTCTTCTCGATAATAGTAGGCCCGCTCAGTCGGTTTGCCAACGCCATAGAAGCAGTAAATCTTCATATCCGGGGCATTTGGAAGGCGGGTCTCAAGAGGGTTGACCCATTTCGCAGGAATCTTCTGGTTCTGCTCAACCTCTCGCTTCGAGTGGGCGACCCCATGACTGAACGAGGACTTGATAGCCTCAGAGTACCAGTCCTCGGTACTGTTGTACAAGTAGGGAAGGGTTTCGTCCATGGTAAGGTCGCCAGGATTGCTCTTCTTGTCATCGCGGCTGAATTTGAGGAATTTGCCGTAAGTGAAGTTTTGACCAGGTCTGTCGTCCGGCGCCCATGTATCATTGCCCCAGACTGCGTTGCCGCCAATGGGAAGCATACTGCTAATGCCAGGCATCGCGCGGAAGATCTCGGCTCGCTCGTTCTTGCTGAGGAATTTCTCCAGGCCGTAGACTGCAAAGGCGTTGAGTTGCGCTGTATCCTTCATTTCACCGGAAAGAACTGCAGGCACATCTTTGAGCGCGCCAAGCATGCATCCAGAGATGTTGATCCAGGCTTCGATGTGGTCGTTCACCCAGTTCGGCCCACCCTTGCCATGTTCCTCTGACTCAACCCAGTGCATAAAGTAATATAGCACTTGACTTCCCATACTGTGACTGAGAAGTACAGGCTTCAAGCCGCTCACGGTCTTTCCGAGCTCGATGTGGTTCTTCAGGCGGGTGAAGTACTGGTCGCGAATTTCCAGGTTCATGTAGCTTAGTCGCCAATCGTAGGCGGCGGTGAAGGCATTCGTGGGGTCGTATCCGATTGTCGCGAGGTTCTCAAGAATCTTGTTCCAAATCCAGTATCCAGTAATGAAGAAGTCTGCAGCATCGAAGCCTTGAGCAGAACGCAGCTTGATGCCTGGAGGATCGAGCCCGGTCGCCTTGTCGAGCATGACGTGCCTCTTCCATCCCGCCTTGTCCAGCACCAGTGCTCGCATCATGCTCCAAGATCCCCATAGTCTCTTGCGGAAGTATTGTCTTGACTGCTCTTCAGTTCCCCAGCTCTCTAGACCGGTCGAGATCACACCAGGAATCATGATCACTGGATGCTTCGCCTCGATGCCCTGGCTCCTAGCATGAAGACCGACGGAAAACGAATCATAGTTGACGGCTTCTTTCTCATGGCTCTGCAATCAAAGACACCTTCGTCAACCATCAGCTATGGAAGGGATGAAGCGGTGATGCTTCCGCCCGCATGGAGACTCACCTGCATTTGCTGAACGTCCTTGATCAGCCCAGCAGGTAGGACGTCCAGAATGCTGTCCAGATTCAAATCGTTCAACCCCGCCATATCAACCAGCTTGTCCAAGCTTCCAGTGGGCGAAGCAAAGAAACCTGCAGCCAGAACGCCAAAGAGGCCTCCCAACCCGAAAATCCATGCATTGCGTTTCTTGCTGCTGCCCTTCCGACGTTTCGCGAGCTTCTCCAAGCGACGAGCCTCGACGATCTTATAATCCGAGACCTCTCCAGGCCTTGCTGGGGCCGGACTGGCGTCGCGAGAACTACTCGGCGTGCTGTCTGGCGTGCCGACGCCAAAGATGCGCCTTCGAAGGTCCGACATGGCTCAATGCGTGAGTCGTCGAGGGAAAGGAGGAAAGAAGGTTTATGGCGCGCGCGCGCGCATTTTCGCGCGTAGGCTGGGCTCGAAGGCCCATGCTTGGGACGTCATCCCATAGCGGAGGGGCTGGCTGCAACCCAACCAGACGCACGGGCCGGCGTGGTAGCCCTGACCTTTCACATGCTTCGCTGTGAGGGGCTCTCACGTGCTGTTGACTTATTCCACTGTTATACGACTATCCGGCAGCCGAGGATCGACACCAGGAGGTGCTGTCTCCATGCTAGGTCCAATCTTCAAACACTCGGCAAGGCACTCGCATAAGCCCTCATGAACGACAACGCCTCATCTGCGGCTGCAGGAGAACAAGCACCGCCGAAGAAACTCTGCCCAAAGCTTCGATATGTCTCGTATGGCGCAGAGAAGGAGTCGCCTTTCCTGCCGGCAATTCGGCAGTTAATTTCGAACGACCTGTCGGAGCCATACAGTATCTATGTCTACAGATATTTCTTGTACCAATGGGGCCATCTATGTTTCATGGTTTGTTTCGTTCCCGTTGCTCGATCTGATGGCTTTTGCTAACGACCTAAAGGCCCTTGATGAGGAAGACAACCTGATCGGTGTGATCGTCTGCAAGCTCGAGCCTCACCGAGGCGGACCGATGCGTGGTTACATCGCAATGTTGGCTACACGAAAAGACTACCGCGGTCACGGCATTGCTACCTCATTAGTCAAAACGGCCATTGAGAAGATGATAGCCGAGGATGCCGATGAGGTAACGACTTCCCAGGCTCTCATGTATCTTTTCGCTTGCTAAGACTCTTTCAGATCGCCCTCGAAACAGAAATCGACAACGTCCCATCCCTCCGAATCTACGAGAACCTGGGCTTCATCCGCACGAAACGATTACATCGCTACTATTTGAACGGAAATACCGCTTATCGCCTCATTCTGTATCTCAAGCCTGGCATTCCCTTCAAGACTACCTTTCCACCGGACTACGGCATGCCTGTCTCTGACCCGGCTGCAGCACAGGGTTTGATGGCAGAGGACCTGTACGCGAGGCAAGCCGCTCAAGCGCAGATTGAGGATGTCCACGGTGAGCAGTTTGATATTACGAAAGCGGCGAAAAGTGACGACTTTTGAGGCCAACGGCTAATCTCGGCTCTGGAGATAGCGGTCGATTCCCATTGACATTAGACATTCCACACAGTTAATATCCAGATTAGACCTTTGCGTCATCTTCCGGCGATTTCCCAATGCCGTGGGCTTTCAAATCAGAGGCTTTGCCTTCGCCACCTTCGGCGGAGGCAGCATTTTCATCTTGCTCAGCTCGCCGTACGTCCAAAAGATACTCTCCAGCGTGTCGACATGTCCAGTGAACCCAAAGTACGTGGCCTTGTTCATACTCAGCTGCACACCCAGACCCCAGGCCACCATGTCGCCATAGAAAAAGCTCCCTTCGACATCCTCGAACGGGTTTTGCGTCAAACCATGCTCGCTCATAATCTTCTTCCAAATATCATGGTTCTCGCTCTTCTTCGCCCACTCGCACAGCGTCCACGCGTAGCGCGTCTTATACGACGGCCCATAGCCCAGCGGCGTTGGCACATCCCCAGGATCGATCGTCGTGATCTTGCTCGCGTCCAGCTCCGGGCCCGTCGAGCCCGCGCAGCCGTACCACCGCGCCAGCTCCGGCCACAGCCGGTTATGCGGCAGCGGACAACCATCGCTCGCATTGAACTTCTGGTTTCGGCACTTATCTTCCAGGACGGCCCACTCGCTCAAGTAACCCGTCAGCATGGCGGTGCTGTGCTCGAAGGTGAAGCGGTAAGCGTCGTAGTCGCCTGGGAAATGGAGCGGCTCGCCTTTGTAGGCTTGCACGGCGGCGTAGACGGCGAGCGGCGGGAAGCCGTTGATCGCGCCGTTGCTGACGGCGCCGATGATCCAGGCTGGGCAGATGATGTTCCATGCTGTGCCGGGTTGCGCCTTGCAGTAGGCGAAGAGCTTGTCTTCTTGCGGGTAGTAGAAGTTGGGCTCGAGGGAGTTGCGAGGGTCGCTTTCGACGTAGGGAGTTCTGGCGGGGCCTTGGTGGACCTGTGGGGGATTAGCATGTCATGATCGTGGTGCCGATGTCTGGACCACTGACATTGTAGTTCTTGGCTCCTGTCTGCAGGAGAAAGCGCGAGGGCTGGATGTTGGCTAACGGCAGGGCATCAAGAAAATTGCTGATTAGTGCAGCTGAGGGACGAGTGTCAGAGCTATTGATCGCAGTCGGAGCAGGGACAGATTCGTTACATGAGGAACTCACTGTTCACGTCGCACAGCTCCTGAGCGTTGGGCCACGGGTGAGCGCCCTTCCCGTCCGACTTTGTCTGCAAGTACGAGTAAAAGAAGATAGCGTTGGCGGTGACACGATTATCCTTCAGGGCCTGCCCAATCTTCTCAGGCTTCTCCAAAAAATCGATCGCCACATGTTCGACTCTCTGACGCTGTTCCGGCGTCAGCAAGGCCATCATCTCAGGTGGTGGAGAACTGCGGCTCAGAGCCCAGATCTTCCTCCATCGATGAGGACTCTGCAGCAGGACTCGTAAAGTGGCGAAGCCTGAAATTCCATTTGCGCCGGTCACTATCGCAGTGAAACCTTGAATCTCCGGCGAGAAGGTCGGCAGGTTCTTGAAGATGCCATCGTCGTGAAGAGGGAGGAATTCAGAGCCCATGATGATTTTGTACGACGGCCAATGGTTTGGATGCTACGATTGGAATGTTCTGAATGAAACGCAAGTCACTGCCTCAGCTCTTCTGTGAACGATCGTTGACGTTGGAAGATGAGCTGAGCACACCAATTAGACTTTACAAGGTTCCAGAAAACGCAATGCTATCCTTCTCAGCTCCTCTGTCAGGCCCCCTGTGCATGTCTTGACAGTCAATCCAAACGGCGGGGTAACGCAGTAAGCGCCTCACCTGATTGCACATGCAATGATGGTCTGAGAAAAACATGACCTTGACGACAACAAATGTATCGTATCGGTGATTCTGGGGTCACCATAAGCTGTCAGATCGAAGGTTGCAAGTACACCGAAGGTGCGGAAGCTTACAACGCAAACAGCTTCCTTGCCACATTCAGCAAAATTCGCTACTCGCTATCCAACACGAGCAGTTAGTGAAGCGTGTGGATCAATACTTCTTTGCGGATAGCTATCATCTCTCGTTCAATGATCCCACGATTCGATTGTGGTTTTGGCCCATCCCGGCTCACCACGGGTAACTCCTCACCTCATCCTCCTTCTCAATATCCAACCCATTGGCCACCTGCTCATCATGCATCTTATCCAGGTACTCAAGTAAAACGTCCCCGTACCTCTCTCTGCCCTTGTACTTCGCGACATCGTCACCCCAGCTCCGCACCGCACTCGCTAGTCGTCCAGGCACATACGGCTCCTTGCAGATCTCGATAACCGGATGGAAGTACGTTCGAATCGTAAACACAACTCCACCGCTACGAGGCAAGCGCCGCAACGACTGCCTCTCAGAGCGGAAATAGTGGTGCTCGATGGCCTTGTTCTTCTCCGCCGTGAACCAACCAATTCCATCCGAATCCTCGGACCCAATCGAGGAAGACCAGCCCAATTCATCGTCGACTTGAATGAAGTAGTTGTTCCGCAGGACCGGTGCCTCAGGCTTCACGCGACGGAAGAAGCTCTTCATCCCTTTCTCGAGCTTCTCCTTGAAGCCCGGCACATCGGCCGAGGTATGGATGTCGGACAATGCCATGCCGAACTTGTCTTCAAGACGCCAAAAACCGGCGAGCAGTATCGCGCCTGCGAGGAGGTAGTATTGGCCGTCTTCTCTCTCGAACATGATGGCCAGGTCGTCTTGCACCAGGCGAGCGCAGAGTTGCATTGGGCTTTCTTTGTTGCCGTTCACGGTGAGACGATCGCTGCGAATATCAAAGCTCTCGTGTGTGAGGATATTGTCGAGACCCACGTCGGTTCGCTTGAACATGTTCGGGTAGCGCTCGGTCAGGTAGTTTGTAAGTTCTTCCAGGAGCTCCAGCGTTGCGTCGTAGACCTTTGGGTCGGGATCGGTCTTGATGCATTTCGAGCCCCGCTCTGCTATGCGTCTCGCTTTATCATCGTGGAACCGCATGTAGTCGTTGTCAAGCTCGATCCAGTCATCCCAATTCATGTCGCGCAATCCTAGGTTGATGTTGTATTTCGGACCGTGGCGGAAGGGCCGGTAGGGTAGTGGGCTAATGTTCATGGCTGAAAGATCAGGATGTGGTGGTGCGGTGGGCCTTTTGAAGTCGCTCGGCTCCCATGCTATCCCCATGTCAGCACGATCAGAAGGGTCGGACGGCAAGTCGAGATACTGACTCCCCGGCGGTCTTTCCGCAGGCTTCATGCGGGACGCAGCATAATCTGCAACGTCTGTAGGCTTCTCGGGATCAGGAGACCGCGGCCGTAGGGTGAGAGTTCGTTTTGTTCGCTTGTTGTATAGGAGCCTGATGGTTAGATATGTGGTTGCTATCAAGACCCCGGCGCCATAGACGATCAGGCGCGTAGGGTCTACATGTTGCCTGCCAACGATGTGTACGATCCTGTCAGTGCCTAGGCTCTTTCCCAACTCCTCTACTTGACTAAGGTCACAATTTCGCCGTATCCATGCAGCTGTGGACTCCATAATGAATGGGCTGTTAGAGATGAGCTGATAAGAACGGCGTTAAAAAAGGGTATCAACCGAGATTTTTATACAGAGGTAGAACTAGATGGAGGGAGTGTGCGCGCTTGTTCTACATTGCCTGCATAGATAGGCGCACTATTTCCATCTATTGCGGTAGCGATAAGAAAGATGCGGAGGCCCCTCACGGATGGGGTGCTTGTCGGTCCTACATACCGAAAGCGGAAATGATCTGCAGCTATGAAGTCCAAGAACGGCATCACATGACCTGAGGGTTAGACTTCTTCACGCGCTTCAGAAGACAATAATCGCCCCAGACGCGACGGTGTTCGGCTGGAACCAGAGGTGAGCTGGGCATCCAGCCCAGTCTGCCAAGCAGTCCCGATGACGCAGCGTCGAGAAACGGCAGACACTCGACATGCTCCCAATTCCGCTCGTCTGCGATGTAGTTCGGCTCCAATGGCGTAGGAATAGTGCTAGGTAGATTGCTGTCCACGAGGAAGTCGCAACGGTCAAGATCAGTGTACTTGCCCAAATCCTCCCGGTTCTCATCGTTCATACCAAAGGGTATCTTCCAGGTACCAGCAAATGTGCCAGCGCTCTCCGCGAACTCTCCGGGCAGAAGCCCGGCAAATTCGCTCTTGATGAATTTCGCATGCATACCTCTGGGTAGGAGATAATGCGAAGGGAAGCGGTACCACTCTTTACCGAGGCACAGAGTGTCGCCCTCATTTACCATACCGGGGGCGTGCAGGCGCGAATATACTTGGAGCGGCGCTCCATAAGCGGTCATGGTCCCGACTGTACGGAAAGCGCTCAGCGCAAGGCTGGTCAAGACAAAGCTGAGGATTGCAAGAAGCCGCAAGTGCACTGGAATCTTGCTGATGAGGTCTTTGGGGTCCGTCGAGCCCAGATTGGCGAGGATAATGTGAAATGCAACCGCTGCATTGAGAGCCAGCGCCGGGTATGCGGGATACATGAAGCGCTCCTCCTTGTGAGGCTGCAAAGTAAAGATAGCAAGCCAGAGATAAAAGGGCGCGAGAAAGACGACGCCACGCAAAGAGCTAGCTTTTGTCGCGGCTTTAGCGCGCAGGAAATGCTGGGCCAGGAGAAGAGGTAGACTCAACATGGCCAGCACTGCCCAGACATGGAAGTTGAGGACCAGATTCCGGATATAGAAATGCCATGGTTCGACACCGTAAAGATCAGGTCCGTTGGAGCCAAAGATGTTGTAAAGAATAATGTTTACAGGGACGAAGACGACCTTCCTGTAGAAGAACATATCCACGCAAACCTGAGCTATCACCAGCGGCAGGCAACATGCGGCTGCTTTCAGAAGGCGGAAAAGTAGTTCAATTCGATCTTCCCACTCAGTCAGAGCTCCGAGCAGTGCCTCTTCTACGGTGAATGGTATGATCATAGCTGCAGCGAAGGGCCATCCCAGAAAGGCGCCTACGGCCATACAGAAGACCCCTTGTGCCGTACGGATACCGCCCCTCCAATCCATGAAGGCCGCGGTACTCAGCATGACGAAGTACATGGCGAAGCTTGATGGCAGGTAGGCTATGCTGGCATGGAAGAATCCGGGGGATGTGGCAGTGATCATCAGATAGAGGATTGCCACTCTCGGATTGAGCACCTGACTGATTTTGGAGAAAAGACGGGTTTCGCAGCTCGCGCAAGCTGCTGCTAACACGCCACGCAAGAGGTAGAATTGAGCCTTGTGCCCCAACGGAAGATCCATGCCCGGGATGAGCGTACTGAGCGCAGTGATACTCGCGTGCAGCCCTGTGTATGCCCAGCTGCGAATGGCATAGACGGGAGAGTACTCCCAGGTTTGGAAGCCATAGTTGTGGTTCAGGTAATGAGTCGGCTCCCAGAAGTTGAAGACTTCATCGCAGTCCTGGATCGGACTGTAGAATGCCGCAATGACATGGCTTACGAGGAAGACGTAGAAAGCTACAATGGCAGAGAGCTCGAAATCTCCTCGCTGGACTCTGTGGCGCGTTAGCCTTCGATACTGGTGCGCGCACGTTTCAGGGGAATCGGACTTGGTTCTTTGAACTGTCGCTGTCGGGTTCGCACCACGCTTTGCAGCGGATGATGTGGTGCTTCTGGTGGGAGGCATGTCGCGTGGCCGGTACAAAGACGCTCGCGCGCTCGGTCGTTCTAATATACCTGGCGTTCGTGCATTTATCCGGCGCTTGGGCGACAGCGCGCGGCGCGGCAGCACGCGAGACGCAAGCCACAGGTTGCGTGAGCGATTATTTAGGCTTTTGCGGGGTAAACTCTAATATTTTTCGAAGCTTGCGCAAAGAGAAAAGTTGCGCGCGCTTCGCGGTGCTGCTCAAGCTCACTCACTACACGCATACTCCCTCACACATCCTTCTTTCTATTCTTAACGCCACCTCGCGACAAATTACCGCCAGGTGCGCACCCACAACTCTCGAGTTCAACCCGCGAGAACACCACCGCCCAAAGCGCAACAAGTCAAGCATAACGTCACTTTCACGCGTTGTTTGGGGCCTGCGTGATTGAAGGAGAGGCACAAGAGAGAGAGAGCGAGAGGCAGCGCGTTCCAAGCAGGATCGGACACATCGTACCAAGCGATCGAACCGTTGGCACGTGCCTTGCATCAAGCATGGACTTGAGCAACGACCAGAGCAAGCAGGTCGCCGAGACCGAAATGACCGACTGCGACCAATTTCGCCCCGCCAAAAAGTCAACAGTCGAGCCAGGCAGTCTCGCGACGACTGAAGAGGTGAGGGAAGAGATGGCCGACGAAGACGAGGACTGGGACGACATTTACGGCACGAACACCAAACAGGCTGAGCACAATAGCAACCCTTCGGCTGTGGAGCACCAGGTTGGCAGCGCCGCAGTGCTGCCCATGACCACCGAACCCACCGCCTCTGGCATCAAGGTAGACCAAGACGAGGTAGATGATGACGAGGATTTCTACTCGGGAGCCACCGAAGGTGCAGGTACACTTCCACTTGCGGCGCCTGGCGAGCATGAGGCCGACACGAAGCCAACCGCTGCAGGCCCCCACACCGCTGACACCCTTACCGCCCAGATGGCGGAGGCTGCTGATGATGACCTTGTCGACGAGGGTAAACTAGTCGAGGGCATCGATGAGCCTTCCAGTCGCATGGTGCAAGAGACCTCTGAACTGGAACAAAATGCAGCCGCCTCGGTGGATTCGGACAGCACTCTTGATCACGAGATTCCCAACATCCAGACACACACGACCAGTGAAGTCATGGCGGATCGATCGGACGAGTCTGCGCAAGCTGAATTCACTGCGGCTGCCACGGCTCTGAAAGATAACCCCAACGCGGAGTTTGAGCTTGATTCCTCCCCTGAGGAGTCCTCGAGCGAGGAGACCAGCAGCGACGAAGATAGTGAGGACAGTGACGACGACTTCGATCCTACAGACCCGGAGGTACTCAGCAAGATGCTCATGGAAGAGAATCATGACGACGGGAAGAATGCCAAACAACAGCCTCGCACCCAGAACGAGCAGGTGCCGTCGTTCGAGAAACCCGATGTCGAAATCAAGCCTGATACGAAGATCACTCTTTTGGGTAGGATCGACAGTATCGTCGAAAACAACGCTCTAATCATTGCAAATGAGAGCGGCAGAGAGAAGGTCATGGAGGTCGAATCGGTCCTTTGCAACGACCAGCGCCAGGTAATTGGTGTGATCCACGACGCCATTGGCAAGGTCGAGCAGCCCCATTACGTCGTGGGTTTCCAGAGTCCAGAAGAGATCAAGGAATACGGGCTTGAAGTTGGCTCAAACATTCACTACGTCAACGAACACGCCAAGTTTGTCTTTACCGCACAAATCCAGTCCAAGGGCACCGACGCATCAAACATTCACGATGAAGAAGCTCATGGAGATGATATTGACTTCTCTGATGACGAGATCGAGGCGGAGTTTAAGCGCAAGAACAAAGAGAGCAAGAGGGCTGGACGTGGAGCTCTCAGCCGTGACACTTTCACTCGCGGCGATCACAGGCAGTCCGACCAGGGCGCTCGTCACGCAAACGGTCAGGGCGGCAATGGTGGACGTGGCCGCCGTGGTGGTCGTGGCCATGGTCGTGGTGCCCCAGTTTACGCTCGCGGAGCGCCAGGCGCCGATGCAGCGCACGACCGTCCCCACGGAGATGTCCCCTCGGTGCTCAAATATGACGAGGATGACGATGATGGCGATTACACGCCCCTCAAACGTCCGGCCGATATGGCTCAAACCCAGCACATGCGTGGTCCCCCGGCACGTGGCGGCAATACCGGTGACAGAGGCAGGGAACGTGGCCGTGGTCGCGCCAGGGGTCATGGAGGCCGGGGTAGAGGTGATGGAGGTCGCGGCAGAGGTGACTGGCAGGGCTACGGCCATGGAGGATCCAACAACAATCCTCAGCACCAACAGCAGGCTCCGGGCTTCATTGGCCAGCCTCAAATGCCCCCTCATCAATTTGCGGTCCCGCCTCCAGCTCAGGCTCAGGGCGCCTGGCCGGCCGCGTTTGTTCAGCAGCAAGCGATGTACCCGCAGCACCAACAGTACCCACAGGTCCACCAGGCCTACCAGCTGCCTGCTCAGCAGGCCTACCAGCCGTATGCTCCAATGCCGCAACAGTTTGCCCAGCCTCAGCAGCCATACGCTCAAGTTCAGCATCCTCAGGCTCAGGCTCAGGCTCAACAGGCTCAGGCTCCCCAGACTCAGGCAGCGCCGTTGAATTCTGCGCAGTTGGCGCAATACATCGAGTACATGCAACGCATGGGTGCTCACCAACAGCAACAGCAGAACAACCCCAGGTGAGACAACAGCGAGTTGAACAAGATTACGACAATGCATTCAGGAGACCAAGGCCTCATGGCTAGCTCCTCTTTTGGCGCGTGTGGCTTTGATACGAAATCTGTGCCTCTCCCTTCAGAAACACTTGCTCCTGGTAATGTTTTTTAGCTCGCTCTTTTGTTGTCGCCTGTCTGGCCTACATCCGAGAGCTGTGGCCCGTTTTCGAAGAGGACCTTGCTCACGGCAGTAGTTCATGGCCAACGTTCCTCCTGCCTAGCGCGCATTCTTCTGGATTCGCAAACACTTCTTTTATTCAGGCGCGTTTTTGGAGGGACTTGACGAACGTCCATAATACCCATGCATCGGACGAATCAATTGGAGCGAACAATTACGGCTTGGCTTTTGGCTCTGGTCTTGGTTTTGGTTTTGATTTTACTTTATTCTTTTCTTCTGGTATGGCTATGGCTGTGGCTCTGGCTCTGGCTCTAGCTTTGGCTCTATTTTGGCCTTGGTTTTGGTTCCTTTCTGTGTTGCCTTTTTGTTTTGGGGTGCAAGGAGTCAATCGAGCGAAGCCTCTCCCGAACGACCTGAAAGGAAGAGATATTGACGTCCGGTAACAACCTTGGAATGGACGAAACGATTAGCGTGAACAGTGTAGCGACAGGGAATGCCCTTAAAAGTGATCCCCCGCCATATTCTCCAAGGCTTTTACAGCCCGTTCGCATCGTCGCGCCGGTATGACACCGCCTAGCATGATCCAGACCACTGAGGAATGGGCCGCCCTTCAATGTCAGCTTTGATGCGCATTGCCAGGAATCGTGAATAATAACGAGCGTGAGCATAGCCATGGCCCGTGTACCAGAGCGCAGGATCTGTGAAGTGGGTTAGCACTGTGGTGTACCAGATTGACCAACGACGCAGCGCAACTTACGACCCGTGTCCCGCCACGCGCCGCGGATCTCGCCCTCTTGATCGCACTGCCAGAACTCCTCCAGATTCTCCCCCACCTCCTCGCCGAGGATACGTTTCGCGTTCTCTTTCATGTCGCCCTTGTACCCCGTCGCGAAAACGATCACATCGGCATCGAGCTCAGTTCCGTCCTCGAATGAGAGTCCGCTCCCCGTATACGCGACGGGCAAGGCGTCGCTCTTGACCTTGACTTTCCCCTCGGCAATGAGTTCACCGGATCCCACATCGAAGAAGTGTCCGCCCTCTCGATCGCACAGTATGCCCCACAGGTCACCATAGCGTTCAGTCTTGAAGCCTCGGGCTTCCAGGCGTTCGAAGTACTCGGGCATCTTATCAGCGCACGCACGAATGCCTTCCATCGCGATCAGCCGCTGGATCGGTAAGGGGTTGCCGAGGAGGATGCGGTCGGAGACTTCCGACGGTGTGTCTGGGTTGAACACGGGGTCGACCATGGCGCCGAAGGTGGAGGCCGGCAGGACCCAGGTTTTGCTGCGCTGGACCAGAGTGACGGAGCTGAATCCCTCATTGACCATGTCGGCGATTATGTCGTGGGCTGAGTTGGCGGAGCCGATGACCACGCCTCTCTTGCCTTTCCAGGGCTTTGCGTTCTTCCACTTCACGGAATGAATGGCGTCTCCTTTGTATCTATCACGGTCAATGTAGCTGGGGGTGATTGGACGCGTTCCCATGCTTCCTGTCGCGAGGACGAGATGCCGGGCAGTCATCTCCAATGCAGTGCCTTCGCGTTCGGCGCGTATTGTCCAAGTCTTCGAAACGGCGTTGTAAGTCGCCGCATCGACCCTCGTACTGGTCACTACGTTTATGCCGAAGGTCTTCACGTAGCTTTGGAAGCCCCTTGCGAGATCGTCACTGCCCAGATAGTATGGGTAGTCTTCTTTGGTGAAGGTCTTAGGAAGGCCGGGAAGCTGGTTGTAGTCCCGCGAGGTGTGCATCTTCACTGAATCATAGCGGTTTTTGGTCCAGACGTCACCAACCTCGACAGATTTTTCGAGCACCCTGTACGAGAGGCCCATTGACTTCAAACGACCGGCAAGGTCCAGACCAGCCAGACCAGCCCCGACCACAACACAGTCAAGGAGGCCAGGGTTATCGGTATCTGCGGGCCCTGGTTCAAGCTTGTCGACGTCCGGGAACCCGAGCGGCTGCTCTAGAATAGTCGTGATCAGCCATATCTTCCATGAGTCCCCATGAGGAACTAGTCCCAAAGTACCAGAACAGAACGAAGGGCAGGCGCATTCGGTCCGGAAGGAGAAGGACGCTTGCAGCCAGCAAGCCTCGGGACCAAAACGAAGGATTTGCGCAGACCCGGCTGTGATGGCAAGCTCCTGGATCGTATCTTCCTTGCAGAGATGCCCCCAAGTGTTCGCAACAAGATCTCTGCCGAAGAATGTTCGAAAGGTTCCTGTCAAGGCCAATGAGTCTCGCCAGATGGCATTGTCGGTCAGATTAGCCGGAGTCAATTCGAGAAGCTGAGGAAGCACGACAGCAGCGACGCGTTCCTTGTCGATGTCATCATCGATTGCCGTTGTGGGTAACGTAGCGGGATGCTTGGTTACCGAGACCGCTGGAGTGGGAAACCTAGTGCCAACCGAGCCCATCGCTGTAGATGATGTATGAAGAATCAGTGTTCAGAAGTAGGCTGACGGCGCCGTAGGTGGTAGGTAGAGGTTCATACAACGACACGCATGCACTGTTGAGAAGCACACGGATCGGACTTGCGGGGCTGCTGATGCATGACCGTTGACTTATATAACTTGTGGGTGTAAGATTACACAGAGCATCGAGCTGAGTACGTTCTCAGCTCTTCCTGCTCCTGGCCAACCAGGATCACTCTTGAGCTTTTTGGCGGGCCACATATGCGCATCAGTACTTCGACAAAGCTCTGCTCTCGATAGGTAATAGTACGTGGTCCGGGGGGCGGTCTGCATTAACTTCCGGTATTATGGTTTCCTCGGGGCCGCTACCTGAAGTATCGCCGATAACATTGGCGCTCAGATTCCATTAAGGGCGTCAAAACTGTCTTCAGGCGGTCAACCCGCTCAGTACAATGCACAACCAGGCGTGAACTGCGGACGGGAGAGAAAGCACTCAACAACAAGTGGGGTTCCACACGTGACAATCGTGCTTCAGCGGAATCCGGACTGTGATCGGCCGTGTCACCGACGGAGGTCGTAAGATGATACTCACCAACGCCAAGATCATTGAGAAATGTTCGAAAAAGTCATGAATTCCTCATGGTATGCAACAAAGGGTAAGAAGGTTGGTGTACCTAGGGTCGTCAGGCAAGACCTGAGTAGGGCACATAGGGTTAGGGTTAGGGTACAAAGCCACGAACTGATGCTTTGATGATCTTAGGCCCTCTTCAAGACCGATGAGGCTCATATCACGAGAATCGAGCGCCTCATAAATCACTGAGGGTTGATTGGCATGTCGTCCTGCCCATCACGCGATGCGTTGGGTCTCATGGATGATTATTCATAGTCACGCGTTCCGCGGACTCCCCGGAACGTGACAGACCGGGCCAAGACGCCAAAACCCCGCGCTAAAACCAGGCCCTGAGGGCTCGCAAGCCGCCCGAGTGGCTCGGAAGTCCAGATCCCCGTCCTCCACGCAATACCGCGACCTCGCATCGCCAAAGTCATGGGTCTTGTCGATGCTTAACAAGTCGCCCACATGAGGGTGCCAGTGGGAACACATGTCGTCGCCTCTCCCCGACCATCCGCCCAAGCGCCAGCGGACGGTCGAAGGCTCCTGCTGGGCCTGCAAACAGCGCCGGGTCAAATGCGACCTTCAGAAACCCGCGTGTCGAAGATGCCTGGCATCGAATTCGGAATGCTGCTATGACAAAGTTCTCTTGCGCTGGGACGCACGGCGGAGCCGGACCACTCAAGTACCGTCCCCTACGGTTGGGCCTCTCTCGTTCCAAACGCCACTTGCCGTGACCGAGAAGAAGGCGCTTGACTACTTTCGAGGACGATTATGGCCTCTCCTGTCGACCTCGGATCAGCCGTGTCAGCCACCAATGTCTGCTGCAATGCAGTCACAACCGGTCCTCCAGGCGGCATGCATATTCGCCGAAGCCCATCGTGCCATGAACAATCGAGCAGGGTCCAACCAAGCTCTGATCAACAGGCGTGTCCAGTGTCTGGCTGGCATTCGAAGCTGTCTAGTAGACAACACTGTGCCCAAATCCGCGTTGCAGGCGTTGCTTCTTGCTGTTCTGCTTCTCTACCACTCGGACGGTTTTGTCGACTGCCTGCAGCCTTATGCTTCCACGCAGTCACACCACGCCGGAGTTGTCGCCATTGTCAACAGTCTTGGTGGGTTTGAATCCGTTTTCAAGGAGGTCAACCAAGAGACCAGCATGCTTCTATCCGAGTTTGCGACTACCGATGTCCTCAATGCCATGCTGAGGGGCAGCAAACCCAGCTTTTCTCACGTCGTTTGGGACGACATCGAAGCAGGGCCTGTTTGGTGGGATACTGCTCGGCATGGCTCAGTGACGTTTGCATCAGTGTTTGGCGTGATGACGGAACTGGCACACTACGCGCAGGATGCTAAACAAGCAGATGTGCCCATCACCAACAGGGTTGACTACTTCGAGCACGCCCTGCATCCAGCTTACACTTCCTCGAAGGATTTCACGGCGCCAGGCATGAAAAATCCATACGAGGACGAGGGCTCTCAAAAAGCCGCTGTCTACTCTCAAGCGCTCTGTCGTGCCTTCCAGTACGCCGCAAAGATTTTCCTTTACCGAGCAGTATGTTGCCTGCCAGCATCGCACGTCCTCGTCCAGCAGTACGTGCACGCGTGTTTGGCTTGCATCACGAGCATGGAGATTGACTCTAAAGCACACAACTGCACGTTGTTCCCGCTATACGTCGCCGGAGCGCATGCGTTGGATCCAATCCGCAGACGAAACGTCTCGGAAAGACTAGATGCGGTCCAGCACGGCCTTGGGTTTGAATCAGTGTTAGCCATCCGAAAAGCTTTGGACCAGCTGTGGCAGTCTGATCAGCAGCTCTCATGGACGGAGACTTTCCAAAATCTGGCGCAAGGGACGCTTGTGCTTTGATCTTGCTGAACCTGGAGTGAGCTTCCAGGTCGCGCTTGCCTTTGCCAATGGCGCAGACCAAATGCTTCACAAGCATCGCCACGCCCTGGAAAACCTACCCTCGGTCAAGTGGCATCCAGGGCATGGACTGAAGGAGCGGACTCTCAAGACGTCATGACTGCAGAGGGCGTCGAAACAGAGCATCTTGCCCTGATCGCCGTTCTACCCGCCGGTGTGACGCCGATGGGAGCCGCTTTAATGTTGTTGGCATATGCCAGAAGATTGGGGCCTGGACGGTCTCCAAAGATCTGTGGCTTAGATGGCGAACCGGTGCCCGGTCATTGGCGGTGATGTGTAATGGTAATTTTGGAAGGAAAGATAGGGCAAACGGGTACATGGGGTTGGGAGGCACGCCCAGCAATAGAATGAACATCGCAGGGAGGGCGCTCGAATGAGGCCTCTCACATGGAGCAAAGAAGATTACAGAGCGTGCGAAGCCAAGTCTAAGCACGGCCGAAAGCCTAGACCAAGCGCCAGAATAATAGAAGTTGAACCAATTATGTCGAATCCAACTAGATTTTGATCGCAACTTTCTGCAGACGTACCTATCTGGTTGGCAGGTCTGATGGCGTTTGTTCAGCGGGGACGCCAGCGAGCCGAAGCTGCCGTGTGGAGTTTTGGCCTCCCGACTTGCCTGCTGGAGCAAAGCGGAAAATCGGTCGTCCAAGAAATCCACTACCAGCCCGAACCATCCGCCCATGCTTAGTTTCCGGCACTTGTCGATTAGAGCTTGATAAGAATGGGTGCCGACATTCTTGCCCCTCTGAGCAGTCTAAGACCCCGCGAAGCCTCGCGTGGGACTGTCGCAACCGGCAAGGCTGACGACCAGTTTTAGTTGTACTGATATCGTCAGTTGGGCATCGGAGTTTAAATCTAGGAAAAGATCTGGCGCCTGTTGTTCTGAGACCTTTACGCGGAGCGAACTCTGTTGACAATTTCAGCATTGCACCGGAGTTTACTGCGGCCATGGATTTGTCGTCGACACCGATCGCGTTCTTCGTTCTGTTCAGCATCGCAGCAACTTTGGCTTTGTCTTTGTTGGTGAAGGGTCGAAAGGAGCCCAAGATTGGTAAGTCTGCGGGCCTTCACCACTGAATTCAAGTGCATGTGCATTGCGACCGTCGCTAACTTCGATCAGTACCAACAAGCTTACCACCACAATTCAAAACACCTTTGCCGGCTCCGCTCAAAGACTTCGATCTAGATGCCTCGAAGCCTCAACTCTACCGCCCATTCCGCCATGGAAAGAACTACATCACCATGGGCATCCGGAAGCTCGACTGGAACAACTGGATCGAGCTCGACTCTAATTACGTTCGGTACCACGACCTCAAAGTGTCTGAGCTCGAGAAAGACATCGATGCTCATGTACAGTATGTCGATGACGCTGTTACAAGGGACGCTTGCTTTGAGATGCTGGAGGAATTGACGCAGTATCTCACTCATCGCTATCCCCATGTCTTCCAGCTGAGCAATGGCACACTGCACAACACGGTCACTGGAGAGAAGCTTCGGTTTCCTGCAGGTGTGTGAGAATATGTAGACTGGTCGTCATCAAGGCTGACGCGTCTACAGAAAGCCCGAAGGAGGCCCTGGCTACTTCCGCCCGTCTGGTCCAAGATGATCTCGTTCTAATGATCAAGCGCGATGGTAGGCCATCAGCCCTTGTGCATCGATATCTATCAATGCTGACACGAGCTTTCTTCTGTAGACGGCGAATACCACCTGAACGCGGGAGCAGTCTGTCTTCCTGGCTTCTGGCGCCTTCGAGAGAAGTTCGGCATGTCCCTGGACACTTTGCACTTCGAAGCCAAGGTGCCGCACTACGGCACAAAACTCCAGAAGTCTATGAATCGCTTCTTCAACAGCATGACCCCGGAGAAGCCTGTCACAAGGAACAATGTGGGTTGCGTCGGAACCCAACGATGTTAGATGCGATTACTGATCTAAATAGTTCTTCATTCAACTCGACGACGGTCTGCACTGGTCGCATCGCATGGGTGATCAGAAGGGCGAAGAAGTAGCCTGTAAGTGACCCGAGCACTACTCGGAAAACGGACCCATCGCTTACTCATGCTGTAGCTTGGGAGAGCGCCAACTCCAGGGGTCTGACAGTCGAAGAAATCCACTTTCGTTCCGAGAGACAGACTCTCCGCCGACTTCCACGATCAGGGGCACTAATGTTCACGATCCGTACTTACTTCGAGCCGATGACCACCATCGCCAGAGAACCTCATGTGCCTGGACGATTGGCAGAGGCAATTCGGGCTTGGGATGAGGATGTATCGGTCTACAAGGGAAGGGTGCACTGGGATCATCTTCTGTTGCCATACTTGGACGAGCAGCATCAATTGCAGATGGATAGCGGTGTGCTTGAGGAGCAACCAGAGGGAGAGTTCCCCTTCTAGAAAGAAGTTCTAGTATGCCATAGTCAGACATAAAGCCAAAACATCATAGTGCTTTGCTATGATTATAGCCTCTTGTTGCTCATATTCGCTCTCTTTGTCATCATTAAACGACCATCGATGTCGGGTTAGCTTGCCTCGTCAAGACTTAGGATTCTTGATGCCCTGACTCCTAGTCACGGAAATCAGTGCATCGATGAATGACATGAATGCTCCGTGACAGAAACACAATGCACATTGCAACAGGATAGTCGGGGCCCGCGGGATCCGAACCCACTTGCGACATTCCACCACGCAAGGCCCACTTCTCCACACCCAAGATAGGAGAGTGCAAGCGATAAGGTAAGGCCCTGGTCTTTACCGAGAGCACCAGTTCACGCGTCTTCTTCATACGCATGTTCAACATGATAAGCTTTGCCATGTTTCGCCCATACCGTACCGGGCAAGACTGCTGCCCAAATCCTTCGGCCGGGACTTGACTACCTTGCGGGTCATCACGACTGGGGTTCGTGTACTGGGTCCGCCGTATCATGGCGTGACCCCGCTTCGACACGCCACTATCAATCTGCCTTAGGCAAGTTGGTGGGCACTCTGACACGCAGCAAGATGGCCTCGGTATCGAAGCTAAGGTATCAACGCCAGGTCTGTCTTCATATAGCTCGACGACGCATCTCTATCTTTGCCTCAACATCTTCAAATCCCCTGTGATCTTCCCATTCCTCAAACAGCTGATACGACACAGTGATAAGAGATCCGCACCTCCACAGACATGGCAGAGACTCTCGACCTCACAGCGCCGAACGGCATCAAGTATTCACAGCCGACAGGTAGGTCCCTTGAACAAGACACCTCCGGAGAAGCAAAGCAGACTGATCCAGCGCAGGCCTCTTTATCAACAATGAATTTGTAGCTGCGACCTCGGGGGAGACAATAGAGACCGTCAACCCGTACGACGAGTCCGTCATCGCAAAAGTGCATGCGGCCAGCGAGAAGGACGTCGACGCCGCCGTTGCAGCAGCTAGGGCTGCCTTCAAAACCGGCTCCGAATGGCGGAATCTGACGCCCCAGGAGCGCGGCGTGCTCCTCTGGAAGCTCGGCGATCTTTGCAAGCGTGATGAGAAGATTCTCGCCACCATTGACGCCTGGGACAATGGCAAGCCGTATGAAGTTGTCCTTGGAGAAGACGTCGCAGAGACTATCTCCGTCTTCAGGTACTACGCTGGCTGGGCGGACAAGATTTACGGCCAGACGATTGATGTTGGCAATGCGAAGCTTGCTTACACGAAGCATGAGCCCCTTGGTATGAGTAGACAAGCATGCCTGTTAACTTGCAGAGACCGCTGACATCTGCTTAGGTGTGTGCGGACAGATCATTCCTTGGAATTTCCCGGTCATGGTAAGCATCTGAGAAGGTCCCCACTGGGGCTATACTAATGAAAACTCTAGATGGCAGCTTGGAAACTCGGTCCTGCCCTGGCATGTGGCAACACTGTCGTGCTCAAGTCGGCCGAGCAGACTCCATTGTCAGCGCTTTATCTGGCCGGCCTCATCGAAGAGGCTGGTTTCCCGCCTGGTGTTGTCAACGTAGTCTCTGGCTACGGTAAGACCGCTGGTGCCGTCCTCGCCAGTCACCCTAAGGTCGACAAGATCGCTTTCACGGGCAGCACTGTGACTGGCCGCAACATCATGAAGTCGGCGGCGGTTAACATGAAGAACATCACGCTTGAGACTGGCGGCAAGAGCCCGCTTCTGGTGTTCGAAGACGCTGATATGGATCAGGCTGTCAAGTGGTCTCATGTTGGCATCATGGGTACGGCCGGATACTAAGATCATAAGATGCAAGCGCACTGACACTCTTCCAGCTATGGCCGGCCAAGTGTGTACGTCGACTTCAAGGATCTACGTCCAGGACTCCGTGTACGAGAAGTTCCTCGAGGAGTTCAAGAAGTACACGAAAGACAACACCACCATCGGAAGTCAATTCGACAGCAACGTGACCCACGGGCCGCAGATCAGCAAGGCTCAACAAGAGAAGATCATGAGCTACGTCGACTCCGCAAAGTCCGAGGGAGCAAGATTGGTGCTCGGTGGCGAAGTCTCTCACAAGCAAGGTTACTTCGTGGACCCTACCATCTTTGCCGACGTCCGTGACGACATGAAAGCTGTGCGGGAAGAGGTCTTCGGCCCTTTTGTAGTGGTGCAGTCTTTCAGCTCGGAAGACGAAGTGATTGAGAAAGCCAATGACACCGAGTATGGTCTTGGTGCTGCCGTCTTCACCAAGGATATTGTTCGCGGACACCGCGTTGCCGGCGAGATCCAAGCCGGCATGGTCTGGGTAAGAACTCCAGCGACATCTCAAGTGGGCGATCATGTTCTAATGCGGCGACAGATCAACAGCTCGCAAGACAGCCACTTTGGCATTCCTTTCGGTGGTTACAAGCAGAGTGGTATTGGCCGGGAGCTTGGTCAATACGCTCTTTCTGCCTACACGCAGGTGAAGGCAGTGCACGGTAAGTACCCACGAACAGCCTGTGCGATGGATCGTCTGAACTATGCTGACTAACGTGCAGTCAACCTTGGGACCTGGCTATGACCTGTATTTGGATAGCACTCATAATGAATGAATCGTTTCCCGCGCTTGAGACATCGGCAGCCGAGAGGCTGATTAATTCACGCTTCACCTGGGATTCCGCACAGCGCTGTAGCTGCGGACCATTTGTGAGGTTGCTTTCAAAGACTCGTCAAATATCATGAGGTGACGGGTGCTTGCGAGATGCGCGCATTAGTGACAGCCTGGCCGAAAATCAGTGTGCCATGAATTGTCTGTTAGAGAGATCTCTGAAGAGCTGCGATCGCGTGCGGGATGTGCCCAGAGATACAGCTGACACCCGGCCCATGGACAAAAGCCACGGATGTCGGACTTAAGAAGCCATGCTTACATGTGCGAGATGCATAAGACACCCTTGCCAAGGCAAAGCACTTTTGAGGTGACCAGTCAAGTCCACTTATCCTTTGAAATATCGCTATTGTTATGATCCTTCCACCGGGATATATAACACTGCGCCCTCTCATGCTGTGTTCAAGGCTTACGAAGGTATCACATCGCTTTTCGACTCCATACGTATTGTTCACATCCTCAGTCATCTCTCAAAAGCGATCACGAAGCGGCTCACCAAGATCGATACAATGGCCACTGATAAGATCCTGGTGATGATCACCGGTGGTCAGTGCAATTAGAAGCACACTTCCAAGTTTGAGCTAGACTGACGACGTACAGCGAACAGTGGCATCGGGTTCGAATGGTCTGCTCAGTTGATGGAGAAAGGAGGCTTCCACGTCTTCGTGTGCTCCAGATCCGTCGAGAAAGGCGAAGCTGCCGTCAAAGAACTTCAATCTCGTGGGTATGATGGCACCTGCGAAATGCTCCAGCTGGATCAGACAGACGACGCAAGCATAGCCGCGGCTGCGAATCATGTCGAGGCCACTTACGGACGTCTTGATGTCCTGATCAACAACGCCGCCATCGCGCTCGATGAGCCGACGCGCGAGAACATGGCGCAATGTTTCAACAACAATGCTACAAGCGTCTGGTTCTTGACACAGGCATTCGGGGATCTTTTGAAGAAGTCCAAGAGTACGGCGCGCGTCATCAATGTCTCATCAGGCATGGGCTCTGTTGCGTTGAAGCTCGACCACACCTCCTGGATCACGGCAATCCCGGCCCTACCTTACCGCGCCAGTAAGACTGCCCTGTCTATGATCACTGCCCAACTCGTGTGGGAGTTCAAGGACGACAACGTCAAATTCTTCACCGTTTGTCCTGGCTTCACTGTCAGCAACCTTGGCAAAGCAAATACCGAAGAAAACGGGGCGAGGCCGACGCACGTGGCCGTGAGGGAATTGATGAACATCGTCACAGGCGAGCGTGACGGCGAGGCTTCCAAGTTCTTACATGGGGATGGGCTTTACGACTGGTGAATGTTCACAGAATGCGCAGAGGGCTGTGAGTTTGGATCTTATCCTTCATAGCTTGAAACAATGACTCGGATTGATGGTCCTCGTCCTATGACTAAACAGCTTCCTTCTGTGACAACAAGTCGTCGAAGGCGTCGGCACGCAAGCTAGGTTCCATGCTGAATTTGACCGACGTCCGATCAGCACTATGGTTCCTAGAAGGTCTGAACGGCAGGACCCGGGATCGTGTAGGTGGCCTTGACGTTGTTGTAGATATCTATAAGGACACCCGGATCGGTCCTCTTGTAGAAAGTCGTTGGGCTGTCACCGCTGATGGTCTTGGAGCCACCGCCGCTGACCATTAGGTTGACGCACTGAGGGTAGTTCTGCGCGCCGTTGTCGTTCCTCGCGCCGTGCAAGGCAATCATCTCGTGGCGAAGGACATAAGCGCCAGCCTTCAGCGAGGACGGGATGGTGATGACCCAGGAGTTATTGTTGGCGACGAGCTCGTCCTCGCCCCAGTAGCCTGGTGGAGGGCCGCGACGCAAGCCAGCCTCGGCTATCTTCGCGAACTTGAGAGTGGTCTTGTCAGTTGTGGTGCAGTTGTTGTTAGCGCAAGCGGCCAGGTAGTCAATGACTGGGCCTTGGTGACCGGGCGGCCAGGTGTTCCAGTAAAGTTGGACGGTCTGGCCAGCTACGACTGGAACGTGGGTCTTGCCTGCTTTTCCAGATTTGTGGCAGATGATGTCGGGGCTCTGGTAACTGTCAGGCGAGACCTGAGGGATCGGTCAGTCATTTGTTGGCTAGAGAGAGGGAGCTGGGGCAAAACTCACGAATCCAGAGTCGAGAGCTGTTGTTGACCAGCCAGCAACAGCAGGCGGGTTGCTCTGGTAGTAGTAGTTCAGATCCCAACCAGGATAAAACTTGCCGCCGGCCTTGATAAGATTGACAAATCCATGGGCAGAGACTTCGGGCAGACACTGGACGAGGGCGCCCAGCGCGGCAAGAGACGTGATGGCCCGCATTTGCATGAGCACTCTGTCAGCCGAAGGAAATGCAACATACTGAATTTCCTGGGACCAGCTCAGGACATATAAAATCAGGAAAACTCAGCTATCGTCGTCCATCAACCATTGTCTTCACACGGACCGTAGTGTACTCGATCGGAAAGCGATCCACCGTGGAGCAGGGTAGGGCTGCCCGACCTGGGTCAGCAGTCACAACAAGTATAAGGCGTTCGCTATCCATCCAACATGCCCTAAGGTCTCAAACAAATCCAGACCGTCCGTCATATAGGAGCGACGGAAGGCCATCGCCCGGTAGAGTGGGACGGAGTGCCGGTCCGCATTTGTGACCCGAAGGCCACATAGCCTCAGCAACGAAACAAGGCGTTCGCTACATGATTTTCCCACACACGATCCATTTTGGGAACGGCCTGAGCCAGTGATGATTCGCGGCATCTCAATGGAGCCAAGCCAGAAATGGCACGGAACATCTGGCGACAGAAAATGGGCGTCGCTCCGTGATGCGCGCAGAGAGAGAAATGGAGATCACAACATCGATGGATCCAATCATTTCAAGCGTAAATTCAATTGTAACAAACACCGACCCAGAACTCGCCGAATTACAGAGCCATGATGCGTTCCCAAGCCCTTTCGGCAACAGCAACGATCAAAGCAGACGGGTTGGTCGTCACCATTCCTGGGAACACTGATGCATCCACAACGAAGATCTGCGAGATGTTAGTGACTATAATACCAATGTCCCAAGACTGACTTACATTGTCGGTGCCATAAACCTTCGTGTTGATATCGACAACACTCGTACCACCGGTCAAGCCGCTGTCCGTGCCCATCTTCGCGGTGCCGACCCAGTGATTCGCGGTGCGAGCACTCACTGTATTCGGATAGTTCTTTACGAAGTCCTCGACAGACTCAGTTGCAGTTGGATATTTCATGGTCAGCTTTGAGTTCTTCGCAATCACCTCCTTCAAGTTCTTGATGCCTTGAACGATTGCAGCCACGTCACCTGCATCTTTGACGAAAGGCAAGTCGGAAACAGTCATACTGAGGTCGGCGTTGATAGTCATGCGACCCCTTGACTTCTTACCGCGACCAAGATACTGCGAGAGAACCATGGATGTGTTGGCGGTGATGTCGTGACCTCCCTCCACGCGAGCTGTCCATTGAAGCTGCCTCTGGCTGCCATCGGAGCCTGTGATGATATCCCAGAAGACTGGACCAATGTTAGGCGCGGCTTGAGCTAGGATGCCAGAGCGTTGGTTCAGGTAGGCGCTCTTGTCGGACGGGATCGGGTTGGTGTATGCCTCATAGAAATCGTAGAAGACTGCATCTTTGTTGTCGATCACGACATCGGTGTTGGTGTGATCATCCAAATTCTGACCGACTGGAAGGTTTAGCCACGATGACTGAGCAATCATAGTCGCGCCATCAGCACTGTTCTTCACGACGTTGAGCTGGTCCGTGGGGCCAATGCCAGATCGCATGAGGATCTTCGAAGTACCAAACACGCCCGCGGACAAGATCACGCGGCCGTTCGTGGCAAGGTTGACGGTACCACATTTGCCATCTGCGGTCTGAGCCTCAAGTTCAACGCCAGTGGCCCGGCCACCTGTGCGCAAGACTCGCTTGACAGCGGTGTTTGTAAGCAGCTTGAAATTGCTTCGCTTGGAAGCATCGACCAGGTACGTAGCCATCGGACCACCTCTCTCTCCATTGGAAAACATGTAGGGTGTCTGCGAATAGGCCTTGTTCTTGCTTGCGGGCTGCGCGTTCGCATCAACACTGCTCCAACCGGCCGCTCCCAATGCAGAAGCGAGGGTGTTGAAGCCTTGCCTCAGGTACGTCTTCCCGTCTTTGGAAGGTACATACGTTCCAGGAATCTTTGAGAATACCCTGCTGATAGCGCCATTCATCTCGCCCGACCTCCAGCCTGAGGGGAAGTTCTGATCGAAGTCTGCCGGGTTGGGCTTCCACCAAAGGCCAGCGTTAACTGCGGTACCTCCACCAAGGACACAGCCTGCCATCGACGAAGCGTCTCTGCACGCAATGCCGTTCGAGTCAACCCAGATCTGGTTGCAGAGACCCGGGACATCGAAACGGGTAAGATTTGTGCCGGACAGCCAGGTCGGCTTAATGTTTCCACCCCAGCGACCGGAAGATGGCGGACCCTTCTCAAGTAGAAGTACTTTCTTGCCGCTCTCAGCAAGCTTCGCGGCAATGGGAATGCCGCCAGCGCCAGCGCCGGCCACGACATAATCATATGTATCAGTCCCTGCAGTCTGAGTTGCCGCACAAGCCGAAGTTGTCCTCGATGTGGTCGTGGCGGTTGCACTGGTTGTAGTCCGAGTAGTAGAAGTCGGGCCTGCACTGATCCAGGTGGAGTACGCCGAGTTTCGCATGCTTGCTACGGGCGGGAAAGCAATGTTCTGATAACCATGTTGGTCGACCGCCGAGTTAGGATCGGATGGAGTCGAGGGCAATGCCGTGTGCTTGGCCCATGCGAAGACCAGAGGGGCGCCGGAGTCGGTCGGTGGAATGGAGGAACCAGTAACGCCATTTTGATCCCAAACCCAGCATCTTTGGCAGCGATAGATGACTTCGAAATGCGTGCTGTTGACGGATTGAGAGATGATCCTATACGTTGCATTTCCCGTGTAGATATCGGGTGCGACATAGCCACTGTAAGGGTACGTTAGCGTTGAATTACGCCTGTTCGTTGGATACACTTACGTCGCGTATCTGAAAGAGCCAACGACTTCTGCAGAGTTCGGCCAAAAAGCGAGGAGTAAACTGTTGAGCATCGAAGAAGTGTGAGACAAGCCTGCCCAGCCCTTGCCGCTCGAGAGGCCACCGACCATGTGGCCAATGTACTCGTCTTGGTATTGGGTCTGTGATGCCGCAGGTAAGGCAAAGCCCATTTTGAACCCGTTGGTTCCGGCCTGAGCACCGGCATCGACCTCCCAGAACTTGATGCCATACTTGGGATCGGTGTAGGCCTGTCCGTTAACGGTCGCACCCAGTAGGGCGACCAGCCAGAGAAGAGAAAACATAACAAGTGTTTGATGGCCGCAGATCGATCTTGCGCGCAATGACACCGTCCTCGCTCATACGGGCGTGCGGGAACCGCATTTTAAGATGCCGCACGCGTTCTATACCACTCCAATCTCATCGACTCTCGGCACTGTCCCTGCACAGCTCTGGCTTGCCGCTGCTATCAAGCTCATACACATCGCCGCTCCGGTATTCCGTACTCCGTGATGAGAGCAGTCAAGTGCACAGGTCGTGTGGCAGCTTTCGGGCTAAGGTAGTCGCACGGGAGAATCTAGTCCCACACGTGGCGCGTACAGAGATGCAAGCGAATGTGTGGGGCTTGTGCCATGATGGTTTCAGAAGAAGCCATTGCGCCGCCGGAGAGCGGCGTTCCTAGATGCAGCCCGGGACCAGTCAGTCCTTAAGCGAGCTGCACGATGCTTGTCATTCGGTCAGCAAAACCTTACAGGCTGAGAGCGCATGCGGCACCTTTATCGGAAGCAGAAAGCGGCGAAGAAATCGAAGGATGCCGTGAATGGGTGGCACGGCAGGAACACGGGACTAAGACGGAGGGAGCGATTCCAATGACCTATCGCACATCAGGCGGGTAACTACAATTCCAAAATGAGCGCGGGGTGCAAGGCTGCCAAGCTCTCGTTGTCATTGCCCACATGCTCACAAACAGAGAGCTGGAATCTCGATGCATTGATCGTTGAAAGAAGCTTGAGAATAGACTTGAGACGCCGGCATGAGTGACATGGCATATGAAGACGCCTAAGACAGGAGATGGCTACATTCCATTCGCTACTGTAATTACTCCTGCATTTGTGTGCATGCCGGCGTGGCAAGATTCGAGCAACCAATCGGGGCGAGGAGCTCCATGAAACCGGCGCATCCGAATATGTGAGCGGCAAAGGGTGCGGCTTCTTTGCGCATGCCTGGCGTGAAGGGCGTCGAAGCCGCAGGATGACATTCTGCCTCTTCTTTCCTACAGACGTCGAGCTCTTCTTTTGCTCCTAAAGATTCAGCAGAGCGCCGGCTGAAAGCCTGAACTTCCAGAAGTGGGCAAACATCAGCATTGACAGGCGTCCGGGGCCGGACTTGTTCACTTGAGCTTCGCCTACGCCAGCGATGGAATGGACCAATGGATCGCACAGTATGATTGACGCTTGCATCTCGTGCAGAACAACATGCCAGGGAATATGCGAGCTTGTCGCGGTCAATAATGGCATGTTGGCAGAAATTGTGGTAATGCCGGCCGTTCACTTCGCCACACGCTGTATGGACCTGATGAGCCCTTCTGCCAATGGATAATTTTTCGCCGAAGCTGTTGATAATGGTCACTGACACTGGTCCTTTCAATTTCTCTCAGTAACCGGTACCGATCATTTCCCAGCGCTCACGGCCGCGTACCAACATCGCGAGACGCCTGGCCATTCGACGCACTTTCATATGATGGAGTCTGAAGCTTGGGCAGTGCCATATGTTCACTTGAGCTCGTGTGCTGCTGTCGTGACGTTACTGGCGTCAGGTCTGAAATCGATGCCAATCTTGATTCCCGATCTCTAGTGCCTGACGACGCGCTGTCGCTGATCAGCTCGTCCAAGGCCATTGAGTCGAGTCGGTCAGACGAGGTAAAAGAGGTGCCAGAGCCCAAGCTCATCAGGCCCTTCTTGGACAGCGGCTGGTTGCGCGCAAAGCGCTTCGCCGCCTTCTCAATTGTGTCGATAATGGTCTGCCGCTGCTGCTCCCGCCCGACTAGATGAGTAGGCAGTTTGAAGAAGCAGGAAACATCGTTCGACGCTATCTTGAAGTCATCCAAGGCTTTGCTATCTCCATCTGTGAGGATATTCTTGAGTGTCTGGAGATCATGTTTCACGCCAGATGCGCTGTTGTAACGATCGTCCATAGACTTGTGAGTCATCTTCTGAACAATTGCAGACAAGGAATCTGGAACGTCAGGTCTAATGCTGGTTGCTGTTGGCATGCGCCGCGAGAGGACATTTTGCATGATTTCGAGAGGCGTGTTGCCGGCGAAAGCAGGTGAGCCTGTCAGCATAGTCCAAAAGAGGATGCCCAGACTGTATATGTCGGTGCGGCTGTCCGGCTCTGCTGGAAGGCGACCCGTTTGCTCAGGTGCAATGAATTGCAATTTGTGTTCGACACCGCGCTGGGCTGTGAGACTGGACCAGCCCGCAGATGTCAAGCCATGCTCGAAGCTCCTAGCACCCGAGCCAAAGTTGATCAGTCGTACCTGGTTTGTCTCTTTGTTGTAATGGAACGCATCGCCCCGAAGTTCGCCGTGAACCATCTCATGGCCATGGTGCAGGATCTCGCAGCACTCACTGGCACCGATAGCAAAGTCGAGAAATGTCAGGAGCGGAATTTGCTTGATGCGCTCAGTTGCCAGCTCCGCAGGCGATGTGGCCTTGTAGAAGTTAGGACCAAACTCCACAATGTCGAATAAATAGTTACTGCCTGGTGCTTCGATAACACTGACGGCAAGAGGCTTGTCCCCAGGTTGCTTCGCCGGCAGCCGGTAGAAGTCCAATGGCTTCACGAAATGTACGTTGTCCTCCTCTGACAGTTTCCTGAGCGCGACGGCCTGTTTGTACTCGCGCTCCAGACGCAGTGCATGTTTTGATACGCGCGCGATCACGTATAGTTCCTTCTCTTTGTCACTGTCCGATGAAGTTGAAGCAGCAAGGTTCGTCGAGCCATCATCGCTTTGGCCGAAGTCTGAATGGGTGCGCTCACTTCCAGGACGAGAGGAGCGACTAGGACTCTTCGGGTCTAGAAAAGTGCTTCCAGGTTTACGTTTACCGAAAAAGTGCCAGTCGTCGTAGCTCGAGTGGAAAGGTGTAACCTCTTCGGAGAACGTATAATCGGGGACGCCCTCGCGTAAGCGCTCAAACATTCGTGCGACGCGCTCCGGTGGGACGTTTTTGGGCTTCTGCCGCTGAATCGTTCGCTCATCCATGTTCAAAAGGACTCGTAGATTTTCAGCGCATTGGTCTCCGGACAATCGTAAGGAAGGATTCACGTGCAGCGTTCCAGTGCCGGGAACATTGACGAAAGAGGTAGACGGAATGGGTGTAGTCGGTAGACCAACGCGGCGAGCAATGTATACGGGCGTCCAGTTATCCGCGACGTAATTGCGCAAGCCTTGTACTTTTGATTTGCGTAGAGGAATGGGTGTATAAGAGGACGTGTCGGCGGCTGCGACATCTTGTGCCTTCAGAGGGATCCGTGGTGGTGGTTGCTTCGCGGATGCTTCCCGTGGTGGGGGGGCGAGCAGCAGCCTGTCTGTTCTAGCACCACCAACGAACTAGGTGTCGGCTCGAGGACTCACAGGTACTGCGGGCACCCTGCGAGTCCACTTCCACTCCCTTTTTACAAGAACGTGCTCGCGTGCTCGATTCTATCTCTTGGATCTGCCAGTCAGCTTCCAGCGCGCGCTTGCCCCACGAACCGAAGGAATACGATGCAGGCGTCACTGTCATAAGCTTTCAGTCCGATTACAACAGCACTGGCAAGATGGCGGACCAAGAGCCGGAGCAAAAGGCACACGATTCTCCCTCTGAGGATGAAGAGCCCGTAGAAAAGCCGCGCGAACTCCCTGCGGACCTGCCCAGATCTCTCGACGACCGCAAGAGCTTCCCCTCTTACAACCAAGAGACCGAGTATTACGATGCCTGGCAGGGTGAGCCACCTTTACATGCTTGTAAAAGCGTGAGTTCCATGACACTCATACCATTCAGGCCAGTCACAGTTCATCTCCGCGCCAACGCTTGCCAAACCAAGCAATTTCAACCTCTCCCTCCATGAGCCTGACGACAGCGACCTTTTTGACGGAAACGACGAAGCGCGCATGGCGCAGATGCTAAACCTGCAAACTCACCAAGTAGATGGAGAAGATGCTGGAGAGGCCGCCGAGGAGGACATTCTCCGTGACGCCCAGATGTCGCGTGACCAGAAAGCGAAGGCGCTGCAAGACTTCCTGTTTATGGCTGCTAGCAATGGCGATGCGCAGCGAGTACACCGACTTGTCCGAGGCTCTGCTTCAGACTTGGTCGAGATTGATGCCGTGGATGCTGAGGGGACTCCGCCTATCGTATACGCAGCCTGCTTCGGACACAAGGAGGTCGTGCTTGGGTTATTGAATGCTGGTGCGACTGTCGATATGCAAGATCGAAATCAGTGGACTGCGCTCATGTGGGCTATGACGAACCGACACAAGGACATTGCAAAGACATTGCTGGATCACGGTGCATCTACAGAGGTCAAATCGTCAAGCGGTAGAACTGCTTTGGATTTTGTACCGCCGAACAGCGAGATGTCGGATTTCCTCCAGCACAGCGGATACTCGATAGGAAATGCCGGTGTCACAGACGATTTCTACAACGCTGGGTTTTCGCAAGATCGATTCGAGGAGGAGCTCGCAGAAAGTGAGATGAGACGAAGGATGATGATGGAAAGTGCCATGAATCTGGAAGTGGATCTAGGCAACCTGGGCTTGGACGAGCAGCCGGAGCCTGTGGACGAGCTCGAAGAACCTCAAAATTTTGTCTGGGATCGATGTCTAAATGATCAGATGTTCGTCTTTATGGAGAACGACATTGAGCACATCCTGGACATTGTCGTTACCAACATGACACCTCAACGAACAGCTTCGCAAAAGCCCGTACCGGCCAACATCATCTTCTTGGGAGCACGATATGCGTTTTATCACGCCAGCAAGGAGTTGCTCGCCGACTGGCTGGAATCTGCCCAGGAGAAGGTGTATGCCGTTGTCGACAAGTGCCAGTGGGATATGACGATTCTGGCTTTCTGGATATCGAATGCGACGCTGCTTCTCTACTACCTGAAGAAGGATCCAGGACTTGCCCAGGAGACAACTCATTTCCAAGCGCAGATGGCAGAATTGATCCATGAGATCTACATCCTCATTATCCGAGACGCAGAGCGGCGAATGGATAAGGTCCTCGATACCGCAATCTTGGACCACGAGACCATCCCTGGGTTTGAGGATATCGCGTTCCAAAACGAGTGGAAGTTTCTCCGGTCGAAACCAAAGGTCAAGCCTGAACCTGCGGACAAGCGCTTTCGACCACCATCGCCTAAGCGAAAGGCCCAAGTGTCTCCTCGCAATATTACTTCGCTTTTGTCGTCAACGTTGTTCGTGTTGGATCTATACGACGTGCATTCAGTGATTACTGCGCAAATTCTCTCGCAACTGCATTATTGGCTCGGCGCAGAGATCTTCAACCGCATAATGTCCAACAAGAAGTACCTGGCACGCACTAAGGCGATGCAAATCCGAATGAACATTTCAACGCTCGAGGATTGGGCCAGAACGAACAATCGGCAGCCAGAGCACTACGAAGGCGGCATGACAACACCAGTCGGGGAGGCGACGATCGATGCGGCTCGAAGACATCTGGCTCCCGTCGTCCAACTTTTGCAGTGGTTGCAGTGCTTCTCTTCCTTAGGCGATGATGAGGAGGCGATGGAAACGACTATCCAACAACTTCCCACCCTCTCCACGATGCAGCTCTTGCACGCAGTCAAATACTACCGTGCCGAAGTTGGAGAGAAGACCTTGAGCAAGAACGCGATGAAGTCTGTTCAGGGCATTAAAATAAAAATCAACAAAGCCGCAACAGAGTCTTCCACCGCAGACCCTCAAGTCCCAGGCACGCCGCAAACACCTGGCGCAAACGGTATTCACAGAGACGACGATGATGTACCGGAGAGCAATCTGCTGAATCCTGCACTTCTTCTGCCATTCCACTTGCCCACGTCAACAGACATGTTGGTCAGTTACGGCGCCGGCTTCGGCGGGGTAAACAAGGAGCGTGAACGGCGATATATCCCCTCAGTCCCGCCAGAATTCTTGACCAAGCTGGATCCAAACGGAGGCCAAGGAACGAAAGACATCTACGAGAATGCAAGGTGGAGCGAGAACGACAGTTCGTGATTGCTGCGCGTCGAAGACAGAACTCTAAAGCCGACCTCGCGTGCTTTCGGCGACTTGGCGACATCGGCGGGCTCCGCGTATCTCCACAATGACCCCATGCTATCGAGTAACCATCGAGTAACTCCAAACACCCTGCTATCGGTGGTGGGGCAGCCCAATGCCCCGCGCCAGTATAACAGTCATTTTTTGTTGACAGAGTAGCTGCACCCAAAATACCCACTCCTCTATTCACACAATGGAAGCTCCAATCATCGCACCCGAATCCGTCAAGCAGGTCGTCGACAGTGCGGCTGTTAAGCCCGTCGCAGCCGAATCGATCGACCAAACTTTCAACGACAGCATAGGTGTGATTCCGCAACCAACCGACCGAAAAAACACTCAGAAGCATTCTCTAACATTTGCAAGACCTCGTGAACAGCGCTCTCGGTTCCCGCATCCTCTCTTTCTCCGACGAATGGTTCGCCGCTGCCGAGAACCTCTACAACCCCAAACCCCCCGTCCGCAAACCCGGTGTCTTCACATACGCAGGCGCATGGTACGATGGCTGGGAGACGCGCCGACACAACACCGAGCCCTTCGACTACGTTGTCTTCCGCCTCGGCGTCGCATCGGGCAAAGTAAGAGGCGTTGAAATCGACACTGCCTTCTTCAACGGCAACCAGGCGCCTGAGGTCGCCGTCGAGGGCTGCTTCGCGTCGGATGACAAGGAGGATGAGATCAAGAGCAGGGACTTCAAAGGCTGGGAAACCATCCTGCCCAAGCAGGAGTGCGGCCCCAGCCAGCGCCACGGCTGGCTGCTGCCCGCGGGCTCGGACAAGGCCTACACGCACGTGCGCCTGCAGATGTTCCCCGACGGCGGCATCGCGCGCTTCCGGCTTTTCGGCGACGTCGTTCCCGTGCTGCCGCAGGACACCAGCGCGGTCTTCGACCTCGCCGCCACCGTCAACGGCGGCGTCGCCGTGAAGTGCTCTGACCAGCACTTCGGCACCAAGGACAACCTGCTGCTCCCCGGCCGCGGTGTCGACATGGGCGACGGCTGGGAGACGGCGCGCTCGCGCGGCGAGCACGTCGACTGGGTCATCGTCAAGCTCGGCACGCCCGGCGTGATCGAGAAGGTCGTCATCGACACCGCGCACTTCCGCGGCAACTTCCCGCAGAAGGTGCAGGTGTTCGCCGCGCCCGCCGCGGACAACGTGCCGGAGCACGACGACAAGGTGTGGACGGAGATCGTGGCGCCGCAGAAGACCGGCCCGGACGCGGAGCACGAGTACGGCGCGGGCGTGCTGAAGGATGTTGGTCAGGCGTACGGGTTCGTCAAGATGGTTATCATTCCGGACGGTGGCGTGAAGCGCATTCGGGTGTTTGGACGCAGGGGTTGAGATCGATACCTCGCATGTAGTCTGGGAGAAAATCACGATTCGATAATTTGTAATCACCTGTATCTCACCTGCCCTCCGATGAAGGAACCGTGAAGATGTTCGTTCAGCGCGATGGCGCTTTACAGTCAATCAGGACGCTCTGGTCTCCGAAGGGCTGTTGATATTGTCCTTGTGCGGTTTCAACAACACCAGGGTGAGTGCTCACTATGAGAAAGCAGAAACGAGAGACATGAGAAATTAGAGGGAATGAGCGTTTTCATTTGATGCAAGCCATGCGGTTCACTCCAGCTACAAACCCCTTGATCGCCTCCTATCGTACAAATCCTCGCCAAGTCAATCGATCACTTAAGCGACACCAGTAGTCTTCTTGACCTTGACCTTGAAGCTCTCTTTCTGCTTGTCAGCATCGCTGCTGGTGGCAGCGTAGACCTGCTTGTCGCCGAAGTAGTTGTAGCGGGAGCCGGCAGCAACGTCGGAGACCTCGGCCTGCAGCTTGAGGTCGTTCTTGTTGGCGCTCGTGTCGATGTAGGCGGACAGGCCGTCGGCGCCCTCGCACTTAACGTAGTCCTTGTCCTCGAGCGAGCCCGCGCAGTGCGCCTTGGCGTCCTTGAAAGACACGTCGAAGTTGTAGTAGCAGCCAGCGGTGCAGCCGAAGACGAAGTTGGAGACGGCGAAGGAATCCTTCTTGGTGGAGGGGGCGGCGGCGGCGAGGGAAGCGGCGCCGAGGGTGAGGAGGGTGAAGGCGTGCATTTTGGTTGTGGTTGGTTGATTGTGTGGTTTTGAAGAAAGAGTGTAGTGGTTGGTTGGCTGGGTGAGTGTTGATTGATGAGAGGTGTTGGTTGTTTGTTGAATGATCAGAATACTTAGCAAGTGGGATGGACTGTCATTTATATGTTCTTCCGCCAGTCTACCAGCATGATTGAAGGCCTCGGAGCATCGCACCTTACACCAAGGTGTGAGGTCACTGTAGGTCTGTGTGCTTTGGGCAATACGAGGTGGGTCCGGACCCTGCACCGTAGTTCTGGCCTAGTCAAGTGTTTAGGCTCGAAGATCTGCTTCTATTATTACCCCAAGTCTGCCGTTGTAGACAGGCCGGCTGCCGACGGGCGTTTGGCAGAACAGTTGATACGGCAGATCTTCGAGTGGCCACTATACGAGTTGGCCTTTGTTCCCGGAGATCATCCGTATTTGCTAACGAAGTGGGGTGGCGACGGCGGTCTCTGCATCCTGGAAATACCTCATCCTGGTCACGAGACGCTCGAGCGGAGATGGCCCAAGCGAATTACCAGCGCGTTCTGCAGCGACGTGGAAGTGGCCCGGCGACTTCGTTATGTCCCCACCGCGTCTCAGGAGTACTGTACAACAGTCGGACTTGTGGTCGTCGGTGAGGAGTCGTGATATTGAAGAAGCACGTGTCCGAGCGTCCATGATTCGGCGATCGGGGAACACTCGCATTGCCACTTGGCAGGTCCTTCGTCTGCGCAATTACCTACCTGAAGAGCTGCGTTCGCGACCAAGCGATGCTATGCTCTCGACAGGCGAGCCGCGCTCGTTGTGCTGCGCCCAACTTCGAGATTCACGTGACGCTTTCGGTGTGGTGTAAATGGCGCCAAAAATACACCCGGCCTGGACCGCATCTGCCACCACAAAGGACGACGGCTGATGTCAAGGTTTCACTGGACCAGACGCTGTCAGCCGTGGACGGCATCTGCGAACATCCGTCTGGAACACCTGGCCGAATGCTATTTCGACGTCTGTCGCGACGTCTTCAAAAGACGTACCGGACCGCCTTCCTGCCGCCTCCTTTACCCTAACCGTTCCCAATCCTTCCCGACTGGAGCCAAGCGCGGCGAGTGACGTGTGCCTCTGCCGAAAGGCGGAGATGCGGAGCTGCGCTGTGTGGGGGAAGCTCGCTGCGCAGAGGAGGAGATGCCATCAGCTTCCTCTGCAAGGCGCGTCCGCTCAACCGATCGACCGAGAGCACCTAAGCTCGGCTCTGCAATGCATCCTGCATGGTCAATCGTTTTTAGGTCAGCGAGGTAGGTCATTGTTTCCCTTGTCCTACAACACATTTTTCCGTGTCTATACCCATCTCTCGTACCACCATGGGCCCGAGAAACATCACATCCGACGTGCACGCCGCGTCTCTCAGTGACCCGTCCAAGTTCTGGACGCATCAGGCCAACCAATTGAGCTGGAGCAAAACACCATCATCGTCCTTCAAGAAGTTTCCGAAGAAGTTGAAAGACGGCAGTTCGCACGATAGCTGGACTTGGTTCCCGGACGGCGAGATCAGCACATCATACAACTGCATCGACCGACACGTCGAAGCCGGCCATGGCGACAAGACTGCTATCATCTGGGACAGCCCTGTCTCCAACAGCAAGCAGAAGATCAGCTATACCGAGCTGCAGAAGGAGGTCGCGACTCTCGCGGGCGCGTTGCGAGAAGAGGGTGTACAGAAGGGGGATGTGGTGCTGATTTACATGCCCATGATCCCGGCGGCCTTGATTGGCATTTTCGCGACAATCAGGTTGGGTGCGATCCACGCCGTTGTCTTCGGAGGCTTCAGCGCTGCTTCGCTCGCCCAGAGGATCGAAGCGAGTCAGCCCAAAGTCATTCTCACTGCTTCCTGCGGCATCGAAGGTGCGAAGGGACCTCTATCATATCAGCCGATGGTGCGTGGTGGCATTGAGAAGAGCCCCCACAAGCCTAAGAAGACGATCATTTTCCAGCGAGAGCAAAGCAAGTGGGAAGATATTCGCGAAGAGAAAGGTGAACGCTTGTGGCAAGGCCTCGTCAAATCTGCAAAGGATCGAGGGGTGACTGCGGAGAATGTCGCCGTCCGTAGTAACGACGGACTATACATCATCTACACCAGCGGAACGACAGGTCTGCCTAAAGGCGTTCTGAGAGAAGCAGGCGGACACGCAGTCGGGCTGAATTTGAGCATCCGGTATTTGTTCGGTATCAAGGGGCCTGGGGATGTCATCTTCACTGCCAGTGACATCGGCTGGGTCGTCGGTCACTCATACATCATTTACGCTCCTCTGCTCGCTGGCGCGACTACCGTGCTCTTCGAAGGCAAGCCTGTAGGCACACCTGACGCCAGCACATTCTGGAGGATCCTGGAAGAATACAAGGTTAACTCCCTGTTCACTGCACCAACTGCTCTACGTGCAATCAGAAAGGAAGATCCCGACAACAAGTTCTTCGAAGAGACCGGGCGCAGGGGCGGGCTCAAGAACCTCCGCGGCTTGTTCCTGGCAGGCGAGAGAAGCGAACCTTCCATCGTCCAAATGTACGACGACCTACTCGGCAAACACTGCGCGCCCAACGCCCACGTAATCGACAACTGGTGGTCGTCCGAGTCTGGCTCACCAATGACCGGCCTACCTCTCATCCCCTCCACCGGTTTCTCATACAGCGACATGTCCGGCACAGACCCTCTACAAATCAAGCCCGGCTCAGCCGGCAAGCCCATGCCCGGCTTCGACATCCGCATCGTCGACGACGACGGCGAGCCCGTCCCGCAAGGGACAATGGGCAACATCGTTCTCGGCACGCCACTCGCACCCACGGGCCTGACAACGCTGTGGAACGACAACGAACGCTTTTACAAAAGCTACCTGAAGCGCTTCGCCGGCCGCTGGCTGGACACGGGCGACGCGGGCATCGTTGACGACGACGGCTACGTGCACATCATGTCGCGCAGCGACGACATCATCAACGTCGCCGCGCACCGCCTCAGCACCGGCGCCATCGAGCAAGCCGTCAGCTCCCACCCCAACGTCACCGAGGTCGCCGTCGTCAGCCTACCGGACCACATGAAGGGCCACGTGCCGTTCGCTTTCATCGCCATTTCCGACCCGCCGAAGAATCTGCTGAAGGAGTTGAATGAGAGGGTGAGGGAGTCGATCGGGGGCATTGCGTCGCTGAGCGGGTTTATTGCGTCGCCGGGGATCATCCCGCGGACTAGGTCGGGGAAGACGCTGAGGAGGGTGCTGAAGGAGTTGTTGGAGAATGCGGTGGAGGGGAAGTTCGACAAAGAGGTGAATGTGCCGGCGACGGTTGAAGATGCAAGCGTGGTTGAGAAAGCGAAAGTGGCGGTGAAGGAGTACTTTACGAACGGCGAGGGAGCGAATATCAAGGCGAAGCTGTGAGGACAGAGAAATGCCAGTCAGCGCCGTGTTCTGTATGATCTGCTTGTGAATGATCTTGGATGTACATACGATACCTTATGAAATGAGAAGAAGCACGTTTCACAGCTCGCGAGCCGCTTCGGCTTCCTGTAAGATCTCCAGAATCCTCGAGATCGGCTTCACGGTGACGAAGAACAGGACGGCAGAAGCGAAAACGAACGGGCTGTCAAGCTCGTTGAAGTCGAAATATGATCTGCTTGTGAATGATCTTGGATGTACATACGATACCTTATGAAATGAGAAGAAGCACGTTTCACAGCTCGCGAGCCGCTTCGGCTTCCTGTAAGATCTCCAGAATCCTCGAGATCGGCTTCACGGTGACGAAGAACAGGACGGCAGAAGCGAAAACGAACGGGCTGTCAAGCTCGTTGAAGTCGAAATCAAAGAATCTCGCCATAAGCGCCATATTGCGCCCCCTGCCCGTGAGCAGCCGCACTGAGAGCGCGTGCAACCAGGCCAAGAACATGGTCGACTACACCAAGTACCACGGCCGGCTTTCCTCTGGCAATGTGGGGGCAATGATTAGGAAGTTGATGGTTTGCAAGAACGTGGCGATGCATTGTGTGACCGTATAGGCCGTTTCTTCGCTGAGAGGCATTGTATGTGAGACCTGATTCGTGCGAAGAATCCTTGGGGTTCGAAGTCAGCGAAGGGTCGAGGCTAGACTCTAATTGCGATGTTTGAATAGCTTGTTGAAGGATTTCGCGAAAGAATAGAGTATCCTCAGCAGCGTGGATGACGTTGCGTTGTGAGGATGAATGAAGAGGAACAGGAATATGCGTGCCATGCTTGTTTACGTCTGTTGCTGTAGCTAAGGGAAGGGCATGTCACGAAAGGTCGCAAGAACAACAATGCAGTTGGAAGGAGAAGCCCCAGAAGTCATCGAAAGTTGTTCCTGTTGATTTAACGAGGCGGAAGGGCAGGCCAATGTTGGACTGGCGTAGAAGGAAGTACCGCGACATTTAGAAAGAGCTCCAGGGTCTTGACAACCATGAAAATTCGTCATTGGTAAGAAAGGCAGCCAATCGCTCGGGGAGTACGGTAGCCCTAAAACTCATGGACAACGCGCTACCCCCTTTCACGATACCGATACAGGATCGTTTTGAAGCCATGCTAGCCCAGATCATCATCGCGGTCCTCCGTGCTGGTCCTCCCTCCCTCAATATCGCCCCACGCCGAATCAAAGTTCTGCCCTTTCCATCCCCAGGCGATGCAGTAATGGCTGGCAAGCAGCTGCCACTCCTCAACCTCGTCCAGCCACTCCAGCCTCTCCACTCTTTCCCTCTCTGCTTCAAGAATCCAGGCGTCGGTTTCCCAAATCTGGTGCACGTCTCTCGCGCCTTGCTTGTCGAACCCTGCCATCCGTAGCCTCTGCCGTTGAGCTTCTAGTGACGAGTAACGCTTCAAGGTTTGCATGTGAATCCCGCGAGACGCCAAGTTCGAGACCATTGTCCTGCCGAATGCATCAAACGGCCTGACAGGCTCGTAGATTACCAACCCCACAGGGCTTGTGATCTGATCGGTGAAGTATCTCACGGCAGTCGTTGCCTGCTCTGGAGGCATGTAGCAGAGGCAGCACTCGCTGAGTATGAGAGTAGGCAGATCCGTTTCAATGCCAGGAAGTGACGATGGTAGGTCGCGCAGATCGACAGAATGGAGGTGGTATGAGCAACCGCTATCCTTGATCTTCTGTAATCGATCTGCAAGAGCGGGCGATCGTTCGATAACCGCCTTTTTAGCAGCAATGTTGGTCTCGAAGTCAAGTTCATGGTAGACTACTCCATTTTGACCAGCATTGTCACCAACAATTCGTAAGTAGCGCGTATCAGAGCCTGCACCGAGTGATATGATCTGTTTTCGGCCGTCGGGCTCTGCTTTTAGAAAGCGAAGGACGAGCTTATCGATTGCTGTGCTCCTCACATATGTACCACGATTGATGATTGGATATCGCCTAGGGATTTGTTCGCCTGGCTTCAAGAATGCTTTTGCGTAAGGGTCTGTCAGGTAACCCAGCTCCAAAGCGCTCAGTCGACTGGAGCTGGCATCGTAGTCTGTCGATTGAATGATGCGATCCTTAGACGCGACATCTGCCGAGTCAGACGGATCGTCGCCAACTGAAGATGCACCTCTACCACCACGTCTGCTGCCACGCAGCCTTGGTCCGCCTCGCCCAGTGCGGAGTGTGTTGAGATTTGGTATGCTCGCCATTGACGCATCTGCAAGCCGGTGTTGCGTGGAGTGGCAAGCGTCCCTTGAGGTGAATGTTTCGCGGGAAGGTTCGCCGATTGGCCGAGCTGATCTGGAAAAATGCGGCGGAGGTAAACCGCAGAGAGCTTCGCATTGGTGAAGTTGAAGGCACCTCAAACACTGTAAGACGAGCAACTGTACAACATCCACACTCTTCTTCTCGCCCTCGGCCTTCTCGAAATACGCGCAAGGACACGGTGTTTTCTTTAGCGCTACATACATACATTTTCGAGCATTCCGGCGCCCACGCGCATAGCGAGGGAAGATGTCTGAGGAGGCTACCCGTGATCTGTAGGCAACACCGTCATGAATATCTCGCGCGATCTGGACTAACAGAGTCTTTGCAGTTCGCGCATGTGGCGCATTTTGCGCAACACCAAGCAGATGTGCGCTGACAGAGTACGCGCTCCCTCACAACCGATGCACGCGAGCACCACCGTCTGACCTCTCCCAGGGCTACGAACTCACCGACGACGAAATCAACATCTCCCTTGACGACTTCCGCCAACAGTACGGCGACGATACAGGCGGCCCCGCCCGTGCGAAAATGGCCTTCACCGCACGCCCCTCAGAAGCCATGCTCAAACGCTACACCCCCATTACGCGACCCGGCGAGGAACCCCGAGAGCCCGAAATCGGTCTGATCCACGTCGAATTCAGCCCGGACACCAACGTCGGCATCAAGCAGCTCAAGCAGTTCGCCCAGCTGCTCGACGAGAAGAAATACTACACCGGCGTCTTCATCACAGGCGCAAACGTCACGCCCTCCGCGCTCAAGATCATCCCCTCATTACTCCCGACCGTTCTCGAGATTTTTAAGGAGGAGGATCTGCTGGTGAACATCAGCAGGCACGAGCTGGTGCCCAAGCACGTGTTGCTCAGCCCGGAGGAGAAGCGCTACCTGCTGAGCAGATACCGCCTGAAGGAGACGCAGCTGCCCAGGATACGGATCGACGACCCGATGGCGAGGTACTTGGGACTGAGGAGGGCGCAGGTCGTCAAGATTATCAGGAAGTCGGAGACGGCGGGCAGGTACGCGAGTTACCGATGGGTTATTTGATCGGCTGGTATTATGGGTGCGAAGCATGGCGCAAGGAGTTTGATTCAAGCACGGGGTTTTGGTCGGTCGCTTTAGGGCACTACCTGCTGTATAATGCGGGTCTGTAAGATGAGGCAGGGGTTTGCAGGAGGAAAAAGGCATGAAAAACATATTTTCCGCATGGTCGAGCCGCGTCCGCAACCGCAATCTCATGAGACTCGTGAAAACAACGTGCAGAGCGTTTGCTTCGAGTGATGAGTAGCTCACGCACATAAATTGGTAAGCTACAGGAGACCGGCAGGCACGGCCCTAACCCCCTCTTGTCGAGCGCAAGATGGTCAAGGGTTGTACGAAAGGTCTGTGAGAGCAGCTGTTGCACCGAGATAAGCATCTCTAGTCCGGACCTTGAATTTCTGCTTCCTACCAATGTGTAACATGCGTCTTCTGATCAGTTCCACCATGCAAGCTATACCTGCACTCGTACAATGGACATGGCTTTGTCATCACCATGATTCAACTTGCTATTATTTTCGAGCATGGCAAGGTGTCGTCGTTCCTTCAGCGTCTGAACCTAGTCACCGCGCCACAGATGTGAGATGAGGGACTGCGCATTCTGTTCGTCGGAAGTACTACCACGACAAAATGACGGGTCTAAAGGAGTACGACTCAATGCAAGGAGAATAACTCGAGAGGCACGACTGTCTTGGGGCGCGGACACATAATAATATATGCTGTGACAGGTCCCTCGACATTGAACGCGTTGTACCGCCTAGACCATGGCCAAGCATTCCCGGCGACTGATATCCGGGGCGGCGTGGGACTGAGCCCGAGTTGTCCGAGTCGAATGGGCCCTCAAAGCATTCCCTGCCTTGGACGCAATGCAAACGATCGCATCAGATCACGAGGGACGCTGCGGCGAATTCCACGGTTGACCGTCAAGTATTGATTGCGTGGCCGCCACATTTTGCCACGTCCACGCCCCTCTCTTCACCACTGCTGCTGCGCCTTCGCCGCGCGCTGCCGAGCTTGCCCAGCCCTACGAGCGCCGGTGCTATAACTCTGTCGCCTGCCCACGGTCTATCTGTCGCCCGTGCTCACGAAACCTTGCCCGGACCTCTCTCTATCGGTCGCGACCTACTCCTGCCTTCACGAAACCACTACCACCACTACCTTCACCTCAATAGTCACCGACCTACCTCTCCCGGCGCAACACGACTACACCCAGATCTCAAACCCCGACCCCCGCAAGCGCCACCACCTTGCCTCGGCAGCACCGCAGCAGCGCCCACCTGCCGCAACCGACCCCATCACAAGAATGGCGTACAAAGCACCCGACGGGCCCCCGCCCAGCTACCCCCCGCAAGCACACTACGACGCGGGACCCATGCCACCGCAAGGCTACGGCTCACCCCCTCCCCAGGGCGGATACGGCAGCCCGCCGCCGCCGATGGGCGGCCCTGGCCCCTACGGTCCTCCTCCCGGCGGCGCCGGCCAGGACTACTACGGCGCACCGGGTCCCTACCAGCAGCCGCCCATGCAGTACCAGCAGCAGCCATATCCGCAGCAGCAGGGCTACCCGCCTCAGGGTTACTATCAGGATGATCGGGGACGCGGCGGCTCGTCGGGCACGGGTATCTGCGCGGGCATCATGGGTGCGCTGGCGTGCTGTTGCTGTTTGGACTTCTTGTTCTAGAGTCGAGGATTGCCTTGAAGCGAAGAGGTTTGCGATTTAATACTTGGGGAACAAGAGCTGCGTCGTGCAGACGAGAGGCGACATACGAGCTGGTTGCTTGTCACGACAGGCCACTGCTGCCATTTCTTTTGTGTTTTAGAGCAGGCTGGGTATTTGGCGTTCACAGGTCTTCTGAGTGTCTTCGCTCTGTTCGCCTTGTTGCTGAATCGGTTCAGGGGAACGCTATCATATCTATAATTGCTTACCGCGTCTTACCGCGTCAGGAGGTTCGTCGCCGTGAATCATTCCATTTTTGTCTTCGACAACAAGCAATCTCAATATGATTCAAAGCGAAATGCATTCATCACATGTATACGCCGCGCTTCCCCTGCCGTTCACTATTGCCTCACAGCGAATACACGAACTCCGGGTTCTCCCTATCCGTCAAATCCAACCACTCCTGGTTCTCCAGCTTCACGTACGACGGCTCTGCCCGGACCGCCGCCTTCTTCGCGTTCTGCCGCCGGCAGTACCAGTAGATGAACATCATGTCGATCAGACACACGCCCCAGCACGCGATGATAGTGATCTCCGCCGGCACGTAACGCGGATAGTCTTTGGGCCTGAAGGTCTGCGGGCCGATGATGTTGCCGACGCAGTAGCCGACTGGGGAAGGACGTTAGCTGCTTGAATGATGGGTTTGCGGTCGATGTGGTAGGGGGGCTTACTAAGGTAGAGAGCCGCGACGGTAGTCTTCTTGGTGTACCCGGCGACGTTCGTGCTGATTAGGGAGAGAAAGGCGACGAAGGGCGTCGGCGAGGCTTGGGTGAGGTAGTAGCCTGCGAGGCGACCGCTGTCGTTGGAAAGTGGCAGGCCGACGATCAAGCACATTCCGAGGATCGCGATGAGCAGGCCGGATGTGCTCACTAGGATGCGGTTCTTGTAGCGGTCGCCGACGAAGCCGCAGACGATGAGAGCGACGACTTCGACGGCTCCGCCTGGCGTGGCGTAGAGGAGAGACTCTTGCGACGTGTAGCCGAAGGATTTGATGAGCTGATTGAAAAAGTTTGTGATTCCGCCTGTAAGATGTTAGTGAGGATCTGGCTTTTTGATTCCCAGCGGAGATGTTCACCATTGGGGATATCGGCAACGAGGGCGTAGAAGACGAAGGCCCAGGTCAGAGGGTCGATCAAGGCTTCCCGAAGCTGGTACCATTTGAAGTGCTTGTTACCAACGCCTTGCTGGTTCACACGGATGCGCTCGATAGCCAAGATACGGTCTTCTTTGCTCAGCCAGCGAGCGTTGAGCTGGTTATCGGGAACAGTGAACAAGAAGATGACGCCAATGACCGCGGTCAAGAGACCAGTGAGCAGGAACACGATTTTCCAACCAGCAATAGCAGCCGGGTGAATGGAAGTTCCCCTAGCGATGCCGTACGCGACCAAGCCACCGAAGATCTGCGCGAAGCCGTTGAAGGAGAACCAGATGCCCGTCCTCGTGCCCTGCTCGGCCTTGGTGTACCATTGCGAAGTAAGCAAGGCAAAGCCAGGCGTCACCGCGGCCTCGAGGACACCGAGGAAGAATCTCACGGCTACCGCGCCAGCGAAGTTGGTGACTCCTGCAAAGCAGGCGAGTGTCACGCCCCACATGATCACGCAGAAAGAGCTGTACTTCGCGAGCGGGAGGCGCTGCAGCAAACGGCTTGTCGGATATTCCCATGCGAGGTAGCCGAAGTAGAACATGCTTCCGAGCCATTGGTAGTTGTCTCCTACCAGTCCGATGTCTTCTTGGATGCCCATCACGGACGCGTAGGAGATTGTGGTCTTGTCCAGATAGTTGAGCCCGTAGACGATACACATGATCTGTATAAGGTATTAGTCGCAGTATAAACTTCATGTCGCACGCAATAGTTACCGGCATAAGGTTCCAGTCAATCCGTCTCAAGAGCCGCTTGTTTGTTGCTTCATCGATTTCGATAACCTGACCCTCAGCTCCTTGAAATGCTTTCATAGCCTCGTCTGCATCGTGAGAATGTTGGAGGATTTTCTTGTCCACACTGCCTTGTCGAATTGCATCTGCCAAAGGCTCTGGGACATTTTTCTCGGTCTCATGATCGAGAGAGTACTTTTCAGGATCCGTAGAGGCCATGTTGACGGTGAGGTGATGAGTGAAACGCTCGCGCAAAAGCCGCAGAGGATGCTCTAGAGAGAACAACGAGACGATAGGAAACCAACACAAGCTACTGCTCAAGAAAAGACAAGAGTCTCCAAGACTCCAGATAAGCTATGGCCGAGGGCCACGATAGCCGCCACGGCGTCCGCATGACGGCGTGGTAACGGGAGCCGGCAACATCGGCCAAGCACGCGGTGAGGAGAAGGGTCCTCGGCCAGGAGAGATACATAGCCAACGATATGAGCGCCGGCGAAGAGATAGGCAAAGATAAAGCCTGATAGGGAAGGTAGCGTGGTAATGGCTTTCCAGGACTCTGCCGATCTCGCGGCTGCGTGGTGGAGCAGCTGTGCGGGGTGGGCATCCGATTGCCTATCTCGTCTGTCGCGTCTCGAGAGACCTCACTCTTCCACGGCCTTCGCATTTCATCCTCCCTAGTCGCATCGTTGTTGATATTCCTCGCAGGGTGGAATTCGACTGCAATACCGTAAAGTTTGGCATTGATGCTGTGGAAAGACCTCGAAAGAGCGCCCTGAATGTCGAGGGCGGCAGATTGGAGCTGGGTGACTAACTATTCAATGACAAGCACTACTTCCATAGTGCATAGAAAGGATCAAATCTGGTTGTTTACTTCATTCGTCGGAGACATTCAAGACGGTACCCGACTCCGTACAGTAGGCCTTGCAAGTGCCTGACGCCTCTGGAATGGTTGTAGGCTGCTTGTTAGGAAGGTACGTACTTACAATGTACCTTCCGCGAAAACGATTCTTTACCTCAAAGGTCGAGCAAATCTGATGGACCATCAGGAGAAGTGTGGACAAAGCAACCATGTCACGATGTCAGCTTGTCAGCCTTTCACCAATCCTCCAGAACAATCCTTAGCTGAGTGATGCGAAATCGGAACGCCCAGATCGTGCTAGTCTCGCTGGTTCTCTGCTGGAGCTTAGTGGTCGACAAGGAAGGCATTATCGCTATGAGTCGATTGGATGATTTACTAGAAGAGAGATTCGCTGTCAATGTGTTTCATGCGCGTTTGTCACTGCCGGCAAAATCGAGTTTTTACGGTCGATTCAATCTCCAGCCTCATCTAGCGCTGAATCCTGGTCAGAGTCTACGTCGAATCAAATGTGCCGAAAGGTGGTACGCGCGCGGATAGATGCATGCGAGCGGGTGACGTTGCGGTTAGCACACAGGTGTAACATAACGTGGGATAGGGACAGCGTTCGTCCGACGTAACGATTTAAGATTACCTGTCACACGCTAGTATGACTATAAGGCGAATCCCGCGCGGCTTGCAACAGCTGAGAGGCCTTTCGCACTGTTGGCAACAATTCTAGATATGGCACGTGGGCGCACATGAAGCGAACGCAGCATTGGAACGTTGCACACGGGTTGACAGGGCGTTCCTGCATGTAATTCAGCACCATAATCATTGACCGCATCTTCTTCATCCTCCACAAATGTCCAGTGAAGTCGCATTGTCAGGACATCTACAACTCGCGTTGACCGCGTCGAAGCGCCGCCCATAACAACCACCATTTCGAGCGCCCCACTTTTCTTGCTCCCGCAAACACACAAGAACAAACGACCGCAAAACTTGACTACTGTCATTACATCTCTCCCACCTCGAGCCGAGCTCTTCCTCTCTTCGGACAC